>CAJVPZ010002083.1:0-13073 GCA_910592135.1 Racocetra fulgida | reverse complement strand
GGTTAAGTTATTGGTATATAAAATTTTAAAAAAATTTTAATAAAAACAATTTGCTTGATTTCTATTGACTCACCCCAATATATTTAAAATATATTTAAAGACTTAATTAGATATCGCAACCTGTGATGTGCTTATATATCGCATTTTAGATGATTGACCAATCAAATTCTACAGTAAGATCAGATATAACGTAGCACAATTAGGAAGATTCAAAACAAATGTTCGTTTTGACAAAAGTTGCTTATAACTCAAAATTTCATATATAAAACTATCTTTCGCACTCTAACAAAAAAAATTCTTTGCAAAATTTTACTATAACCATCTATTTACATTGTATCCTAACTCTACCTAACTCTAACAAAAAAATCCTAGTTTATTTTAGTTGTTATAAAACATATTATATTTTATATAGATGCGATATATAAATATATCACAGCATGCAACACATATATATATATATTTTTTTGAGTTTTATAACTAGTCTCTTTAGGATTACAGTTTTTATTCAAGTTTATAGGTAAGAGGCTCATTTATAGAACTCAGTACATTTAAATGCAGACCCAGCTTGTATCACCGGTATATCCTGACACAATTACCTGTCATAAGACATCCTGGATGCTTTCCTGATACCCTTAGGACTAATTTATCCTTGAGGTATCGTTAGCTAAAGCTTTTCATACCCACAATCTGGCTAACCTAGACTTCGGTAACTTATGCCGAGTCCGAAAACAAGTACTTGCGAGCTGAAGCCGCTACTGTTACCTACTTCTGCCCTTGCAGAGTTCATCCAAACCTCAGCATACACTTTACAGACTATCACTAGTATTTAAGTTCCGTCAATAATCTAAACTCCCAATCCAGATAGCCCAGAGAGGCTGTGACCTGCCCCTAGTTCCCATGGTTGAGTCCTTTTCCTCTGATTACTCGTTCAGCAGCCTGGTTGGTATAGTGTCTTGCCAAACACTGGTCCTCGTCCAGACTACTGAAATCGGTGTTTGGATCCCTTAGATAGCCTTTTACATAGTATCGTTAAAGATCTGTGCTACTTCTCTGCTCAGGACTTGCCAAGCAGGCTTCCATATACCCCAATGCCTGGATTTATACAGCTGTTTCACTTGAGTTTCGTGTAACACATGCATCACACTACAGTTCCACAGCTTCTCAATAACTTCTGGTACAACCAAGCTTACAGATCTGATGATCTATCAGTTTACACACAGTTTGCTGTAACATATTCTGTAAATTTGAATATCGTCACCAGTGGAATTTAAACTCGTGTGCTGCATTTGGGGGTGTGACAATTGGATCACTTTACTAAGTCACCACATCCTTAGTACAAATTTTTAATAGTATTACATAAAGGATTATCTAAGAAATCTGAATATCAATTTTAGTAAACTTAATAAGATTTAGATGTTCAGCAAGACATTATACCAACTAGGCTACTGGAAAAAACCAGAGAAAAAAAACCAACTCCATGAGGACTAGAAGCAAATTATAGTTTTTTTAGGCTATCTGGATTAGAAGTTTGAAATATTAACAGAACTTAGATACTAGTAATTAACTGTAAAGTAAATACTAGAGTTTGGATAACCTTTACAAGAGCAGAAATAAGTAACAGTAGTAGCTTCAGCTTACAGTAGTGGCTTTAGCTTACAAGTACTTGTCTTTGGACTCGGTATAAGTTACTAAAGTTTAAGTTAGCTAAATTGTAAATATAAAAAGCTTTAGCAAATAATGTCTTAAGAATAAATTAGTTCTAAAGGTTTTAAAAAAAGTATCTAGAACTTTTTTTAATAGATAATTGTAGCAGAAATATACTAATGATACAAGTCAGATCATATTTGTAATGTAAAGGTTTCATAAGAGCTCTTCATTTAAATATTTGAATAAAAACCTCAGCCCAAAGAAGCTAGTTAATATAAAAAAAAATTAATTACTCTTTGATTGATAAGTAAAATACTAATTAAATTAATTTATAAAAAATTAATAATTTATAAATTAATTTATATATATATATGAACTGAGTAAATTAAAATTTTAAAATAATTAAGCCAGGCCAAGACTAACTGGCAAAAATTTTTAATATTAAATATAGGCCAGGCCAGGCTTTAAAAATTACTAATTTGCAAACCTCTACTACTACTTGTAGCTTTAAAATTAAACTTTTTAAAGCTGGTCTAAAACTAGTTTAAATAAAAGTAAGTAATAAATACTTTTGATATTTTGTTTTTAAAACTATTTAGATTGTATATTAAACTGCTAGTTAGAGGTCTGTATAAACTAGATTATTGTAAATTTAATATAATAAAATATATACAAACTTCAAAAAAATAATAAATTTTATTTTACAAACTAACAAACATATAAATTTTTAAGTCTATACAAACCTCTACTGCTAGTTATATCTAGACTTTTTAAGAACTAAACTTAAACAAACTCTTTAACTTCTCTAATTTTAATTTTGGTCTTTTTTAAAATATATAATAGAGAGATATTAGTTATTTCATAATATACATAAATATTATTTGGAATTTATATATGCTATTTTTGGGATATAATTTTTAAAATAATATTTATATCTACTATTTTGAGAATTTATAGTAAAGGTTTTTAAAATATAGTTAAATCTCTTTATAATTATACTTTTGGTTTTAAAAATTTGATATTTATAGAGTTTGTATTTATATAGAGCTTAAATTTTATAAATACTATATAAATTGGTTTTAAAATTTTATATAATTATAAACAAATATAATTATAGAGAAGGTAACTATTGTGAGATCTGATTATACTAAATATTTTTATTTGATATACAAAATATTAATTACTAAAAACTATTTTTGAAAATAGTATATAGTTAAACTCCTTTATAGTTACCCTTTTGGGATATAAAAAATTGTATTTATAAAGAAGTGTAACTAATATAGAGATAATTTTATATAATTATAAATAATTGGTAAAAATAAATTTGTAATTATATTAATTTTGTTTAGGTGAGAGGTTGACTGAACTGTGTTTGGCAAATTTTATTATTTTATTAAAATATTTTTATATTTATTAAAACCAATTTTTTGTTATTAATCCTATATTTTATTTATTATTATTTTTATATAATTATAATACAGTCAAACCTTCTTAAATGCAAATACATAGTCTATGAAAGACCTTTCTAAATGCATGATCTTGTTTGGCACAACTTCTATAACACAAATTTTTACCTTCCTAAATGCATTACCCCTCTAAATGCAAGATTTTTTGGCCGCCCTCAGCTATGCATTTAGAGAGGTCTGACTTTATATTGGTTTTATTATTTTGCTTTTAAACCAACTCAAATCACGACCTAGTTTGTAGGGGATCTGGAATCTTATCCACTCATTTACAGAACCCAAGCCAGGTCTACTAAAATAAAATTAAAAATTTGGGTTCATTATATCCGAAATTCGATATTATATCCAGAGTTGACTGTATTTGTTTTTCATACTGATGTTAAACATCACTGTGTGATTACACGATTTTATAAAAATTGAATATTGAAATAAGCATAGTAAATATCATGGATGGTGCTGAAATCAGATGATACTGAAATCGGATGATACTGAAATTCAGATCTATTTCATATACAATTTTTAAAAAATTTTGACCTTTTTTGTAGGCTTTTTTTTTTAGGTTAAGTTAGGATTTTTAGAGTTGATAGTAAAAAAATATAGAAGGATTTTGTAAAGCTCATATGCTCAAATTGAGACCTCAAATTTCAGCAACATCCGATTACAGCATCATTCGCGACAATAAATTTTTAATTAATGCATTACTTCAACCATAATTTCACGTTTACATAATTAATATAAGCTTATTACTAATTTCAATATCAGCATATACATTAATTTATACACACATACTGTATACGTATAAGTGTGCTAATGTTAATGCGCCAATGTATTTTATTATAAACTTAAAATAGTTGTTTATTTATGCCGTGGGTTGTAGTTTATAAAATTTTTCAAACACAAATATGTTAAATGTAATTTATAAGCTATGAGCAATCTCCCGTTTAAACAAATTTAAACTATGCAATATTGCGTAGTTTTCTAAAACATTGTTTGGAACCTTACGTAGCAATGTTGTACATATTCATTTTGGAAAGTTGCATGGTAAATTTAATAATAATATGCAATGATTGCTATTAAAAGAAATGGAAATGACCATAAACCAAAATCATACATATCTATTACGCACGGGCATCACTTACTATAGCATTTACATACTCAAAAGGACGGTCTGCTGAGCATTGCGTACTTTTCCAAGTTTTTAAAGAAAGGTCAGAACGTCACTTATTCGCACAATTTCGTCATAGCGCATTCAATTCACAATATATAAATATCGATATTATTTTACAATTGATACAAACGAAAATTGTATTTTTAGTAAGATAATCTCCGCAATTTCTTAAATTAATATCTTTAATTTTTTAATATAAGGATGTTTTACGCCAATCTGAAAAAATGGCCGAAACTTTAATCTTTCTTAGACTAAATTCATAATATAAAGCTATTTAACAAAAGCTATTTAACAAAATTTATCGTATAGACATTAAAGTAAATTATGAATAAAATATCGAATATTCCAGAATTTATGCAACGAAATACAATAAATTCTTGAACAATGAGTGTAGTTTGTCCAAAAGGAGAATATGGAAAATATATAAAGTTTAATATGTAAAGCTTGGGCGGATGGGCTTTGATTTTGTACAAAGAATCAATGCGGCATTGCATTTCATGAATATGAAACATCCTAATTATTGTTTAAAGTAATAAAACGGGCACCCTTTAATGTTTGAATCATTGTCTTTTCTATGCCGTAAAAAAAAAAAAGCTTTTATCAGGTGATTAATGCTAATTGGCTAAAAGCATTGGACCATTAGTTGGGGTGAAATCAACATTGGCTTTTATAGAATGGTACTTCACTTCTGAGAGTAAATGTATTTGAAGATGTTTCTAATAAAAAATGAAAATACATATATGCGTTGTATTAGTTCCTTACAATTTTCTTGTAATAAAACATAAAAAAACCTCATGCTACGTTAAAATTTACACTATCGCTATACATATCAGACGATTTGTGACGCACCTCATTAGGCATAAAAATTTTTGATATAATTGACGCACCTTACCTGAGGAAACTAATTAGTACAGTCAGAATCAGCCTATATTTTCCAATCAAGATAGCAAGCACTTAAAGTTAGGCTGAAGACATGAAGTTAGCAATTGTATAGTGAAATTGAACAATGAACTTTTTACCAGAACGCAAAGAATAGTTTTTGTATAATTGTTTTTGAAAGGAAATCTTTTTTCAAAACGGTTTCAAATTTCTGTCCGTAGTGCCAGATTATCTGTCGTTATCATGTGATCGGAAGTTTTAGTTAGTCCGAGGCATTGCAATTTTTAAAGTCTGCGTTAAAATCCTTTTTAAATGAACGGCGCTTTCTTTCAGCATTTCCTGAATAAATATACGCCAACTCTAGATTGGATCAGAATATTCTCAGGTCCGGCATTTAAATGTATCTATTTTTGAAAATTGGCATGTTCATTACATAATAGTAATAGCCGAAACACAAGTGTTGTGGCGACGAATTACATATTGATAAGTATATTTTCTTATCATGTGTATATTATTAGGACCCGGTTAAATTTATTAATAGATTTAAGGGAATAATATTTAATGATTTAAAATACGTATTTACTTATGGACTATTCCTAAATAAAAACCTTCTTTGAAAAGCAAGAATATATGTTATAAATATTATTAAACCAAATCTTTTTCATCTTATGTATGCGTATGCTTTGTGTGTGAATATTCTCCTTAGGCATGTGCGTGTAATTAATTAATCAGGAATAAAAATAAAATAAAATAAAACATTAAAATTGGGCATTGTAAAAAAAAAAAAAATTTACTAAAACCAGGATTCAAACAAATTTACGAGAAGATTTACTAGAAGATCACGCATATCGGTATTAGAAAAACCAGTTAATCATAATGTTATAAATTTTCGATTATACCAAATTCGGATAAAAATAAAAATAACGCAGCCTGCTTTAATATGCTGTTTTTTAATATGTGCTGCTTTTTAATATGTTTGTTGGCCTCTACGTACATGTTTCAGCATAAGACTAGTATTTAGCGCTTGGTCCTCTTTTTTAAATGTCATTTTCATAATGAAATATATAGTAAATAAGCATTTGTATAAAATAAAATAAAATAAATCGTAGCCAAAGAAACAATCTTTTTTGTAATGCTACGATATTTTAACGAGTTCTAGCCATTAACAGAAGGAAATACAAATAGATAATTTCAACAGATATGGACGATATGGACGATATGCCTTTATGGTACTCAAATCAGAAGAGACAAAAGGAAAATATTGTATAGGTTGACACCAATTATAATACAGTATTCTTCATTCATCCGTCCGAAATGATATATAGCTCACCGCTTTGACTTCTATTAAAAAAAAGGAAAGATCCATGGGAATTTTAGCTCTCCAAATTTCATGGGCTATGTCTTAATAAACATTATACATGCATATGCGTTCAATGAATTTATTGCACAAATTCAGGCTAGATAAAAACGAAACATGTGTATATGCACGCATGTGTATATGCATGATAATTAGCCTTAATGTGTTAATCGCATGTCTAATACAAGGATTTTTCTCGGAATACAACATCCAATCAGACCATTCTAAAATGTTATCTTGATTCTTCAATGCTCATTCGTAGACTTTATCTTCAATCGCATGATTCATAATTTGTATTATCGTTCTACATAGAATCGATAAATTGGATTATGGCAATAATATCATTCATATGATTAGATACAATGCTTCGTTTTAAAATTTAGCACAGCATTGATATTATCTACAAAAGTAGTAAAAACATATCGATAATGACAATCAAATACAAATTGATTCAGCTTATTCAGCTTATTAATACATTATTGATCTATATCGATATCGATATTATTATTACTAAATTACCTACAACATATACAGGTGGAACAATGCCCATCCATATATAACATTAATAATAAGCACTTAGATACTTACAAAAATTTAATTCCTAATACACTATTCTAAAAAAACACGCATTTTTAAGCAAACTTAACAGGAATCAAGGATATCTTATGTATATCTTATGTATATCTTATGTAATGATAAAGCATTTTTCGATAGCTAATCCCTTATCTGGGTTGTGATTTGTAAAATCATATTACCTAATATTTGTAACTCTCCTAATTGACCAATGTAATTAGTTGTTTCTTTTTCATAATGAATCAAATTTGCGTGACGTAGTCTATATGCATAGAAAAATGGATCAAACTAATAAGAATTAAAGCTAAAGTTTAACTGCACAACAGAACATAAGATTCTGCGAAGCCAATTGTATGAACTACACAAAATGCGCATTTAAATTAATGTGTACGTTTAATGAAAAGATACCCGAGTTTCATGTACTGTGATTACGCCAACTTGCTTAAGTCAATAATTTTACTTTGTTTCCGATCGATCAGTTTTTCGAACTTATCAGGGTACGCTGTTCCTGGCTCATATAAAATACTATTTTAGTAATGAGCATTCTTTTTAATCGAATAGCATTATTTATTAAATTGTTATCACCTTGATTTGTCGTCAGTTATTACCTTAAATATTATTACATAAAACGCCTTTGGGTATGTTGATCATTGATTACGGATTTGAGAAAACAAAAGAACAGGCAATTAAAAATCAAAAATGAATAATCAGATTACGGATATGAGAAAACAAAAGAACAGGCAATTAAAAATCAAAAATGAATAATCAGATTACGCAAAAGCCCATACTCAAACAGGTATTTGAATAATGTGTTTTTTACAAAGATTTCATAGTAAGGTCATCCGAACAAAAGATTGCTTATCGTTTCAGAATTTCAACAAATATTACCGAATATAGTGAAAAAAATAACAAAATCATTGTATAATTTGATCAATGAACCTTTTTTTTTAACAAAGGATATCCAGTAAAATTGGTACGTACGCACGCATCTTCGTATATTTCGATTGTACTTTTTTTTTTTTTTGTTATGCAAGAAAAAACGCGAATTTACTCTGTATGTAGTTTACCGTTACCGTGAGCAACCAGGGACATGCATTACATGTGCTTTTTGTATAAATTATTTAGCCTGTGATATGTTTCACATGCATAACACTTATAGCTTACGTACTTATGTACATGCATTTGTGCAGTTTTTTTTTTTTTTTTTTTTTTAAAGTTGTGTAAGTTCGGTGATCCAATCTCTTCCTCATTCTGGTAGTAACACCTAATGAACTTTAATCAGAATAGACGATCAAGATGTGTATAACTTAGAAATGAACCCACCTAAAGTCGATTTCATCAAAATGCTAGATATAAATACCTAGAATTTTAGATGTCTTAATTTAGCTTTGTACACGGAATTTATCCAAATTTTGAATAATCGGATCACTTTTTTTTGTTCTTCTATTCACACCATATAACTTAATCTGCGTTAATTAATTCGAGATCATGTCTTTTTATTATCGGGGATGGTTTTTTTTTTTTGAAATTACTTTATATCAAATATTGGGTTTGGTGATACATATAACATTTCTGTCGACTTTATTATGATAGCATGCGTACATGCTTAAATATTTGGTTCCATGGCATAGTAGTTATTTTTTAAAAAAACAAAAAAAGCAAAAAAAGAGAATCTCGAAGCAGATAAAAAAAAAAAAAAAAAAAAATGCTTATTATAAATTTCTCATGTTTCGTGCAGAAAGAAATCGTCTAAATAAACGATCAAATCTTGGCATAATCAGATTATTCAAAATCCATTATGAATTCAGACTTTCCCATTTTTGGAGTTTACAATATCATCTATTTTCGGTTAGTCAATCTGCGATCAATTCCTTTAAGAATTCTTCGGTATTTTTGCAACTTTATTACTTTTTGATAACGATAAGTATTCTTTGAGTGAATAAGATTCTCTCAAATAGTACATCGATATGGCGCCTAAATTATATGTATGAAGACAACCAAGGCAGTCCCAAAGTGCGGGTCATGCACCCATCGCAGCA
The DNA here is from genome assembly GCA_910592135.1 of Racocetra fulgida. Classification (NCBI taxonomy): domain Eukaryota; kingdom Fungi; phylum Glomeromycota; class Glomeromycetes; order Diversisporales; family Gigasporaceae; genus Racocetra; species Racocetra fulgida. The sequence continues at coordinate 3,947 of CAJVPZ010002083.1, read as the reverse complement.
GCACATAATGCGATCATGTGAACAAATGTCAGATGCAAAACCTACCTTTATGATCCTCTATATGCTGCGGCATCGAATTTGGAACCGGTTTTATTTTTCATATGCTAAAACAGGTTTTAATCTGTTTTAATATATGAAAAATAAAGCCGGTTCCAAACTCTATTGCGGCAATTGCGTGACCCGTACCTTGGGAGCCGCCCTGGCCGCACCGTACGTATGTACATTGAATAACGATGATGTAACAGATTATATAGTTAATTTTTCAGTAGATTAGTCTTGTCCAAAAAATATTGGAGAACACACAATTTATGTACAATTAAAAAAATTTCTAACAATCAAATAAAACGAAAGATGTAAATAGTAAATGCTTATCACTAAGAAAATTATTAAATTATAATGGCCGTAATGGGTTCAAAATTAAAATCAGGAAGTCGTATTTGATTTATAATTTAACATAGTAAAAGTATTATTTGAACAATCCTATTCATTTTTAAAATGAGCTACTTATTTTTTAAGTTTGGAATCCACTAATATATGCAAGAAATCTGATTTATTAGAACGCAGAAAGCAATTTAATAGTCACGATTGTGATTTTCACGTTACGTCTGATCCTAAAATTTGATTGGATGAAGCCAAACGTTTCCAAAATTTTAGAACAATATTAAATTATAAAAAATTCTAGCCGTGGCAAAAAACGCATCTACTTCTTGATTGATCTCTTACAGCATGGAAGATATTCTCACTTTTCGGAAAAAACCAGCATTTATCTTAACCGACACATGATACAACTTTTATTGAACTAGCAGCCAATCAACAGATATAATTCATTTTTTTCATAACTTTGAAATAAAATACCATAAAATGTCATATACAAGGTCCCCTTTAACAGTAGAATTAGACCTGTACACAAACCACAGGATTTCTGTTAAATAAATACAAATGTTTTTGTTTATTATAAATGTAAAGTGTGTATGCATTTTAGAATTCAATTAAATGCAGCACAGATGTGTATTATACTCGGTTTATTGTAAATTTTAAAATTGATGAAATATAACAGACCTAAGTCTTGTGTATATGACCTTTTACAATAACTCGCATTGCCAAAAAATTAGAAATTTTTTAATTGCAAAGATTTTATTTAAACCGTTTTTATTAACATGTTATACCGTATTCCTCCGAAAATAACCCCCTCGGAGCAATTTTTATAGCCAAAATTCTCGTGATCTAATGGATCTGCGTAATTTTGGTAACATTCGAATCACTATGATTAGTCGATTCAAATTGTACCAAAATTATGTAGATCCGATCACTAGAGCACGAGAATTTTGGCTCCGAGGGGGTGCTTATTTTCGGAGGAATACGGTATATATATTTTTAAATTTTATATATATAAGGCCATATAAAGTTAATTTTTTGGTTCTCATAACCAAACTAAGTTGGAAATTTTAAAATTATCTATATATATAATATAGCCCGGCCGGATCAAAAGAATCAAATAACAATATTTAAATTATATATATATGATGACCAATAGGAGGTCATCAAAAATATCATGTGATAACAGCTACCCGACAATATGCACCAGAAAAGATCTGATTGGTGCATCTGCAACGATCTTTCATAGTCCTACTCGCGTAACAATAGAACGATGGATCAAGTGATAATTTACAAGCAAATTCGCATAATGGGTTAAATTTTTAAAAATGTTAATTTATTTCGCAAAAATTTTCAATTAAATAGATTCCAAACAAGCTAACTCATCCATATCAGAATTACTAAGCATTCAAATCACTTGCAATCTAACATGTTACGTCAAGATCTATACTGCCTAACAACACTAAAAAGGTGATAACAATCGATAGACCAGTACTGCAGGTATATATTAATAAAATCAAATTTAACTTTATTTCTGAATGTTATGTTTACAAACACTAAAAGCAATTTTTTAAGAAATTTGAACATGTCTACTAAAACTTTAACAGAACAGTTCTAACCACGTATTCTTTTGACTTTACTGGAGGATTGCTTTTCATGGTGCTTAGTTGGACTGTTTGTATTATTGCAGTTCCTGCAGACCAGTCCTGTGCGATTTGATGTAGATGGCTCAATTTCAAAGTTTCTGCAGAGATAACAAACATCTGAGTAGATTTTTGCAGAATAATATAGTTTTTCAATTGGGAAATCACAGGTTCAAGAGTTTTTAACAAAGACATGCTTAAAAATTTCTCAGATAGGATCATCAATTTTGTCTATCGTATTTTTGTTATCTTGGTCTTTATGATAAAAATCGTCTATTTTATTAATCCTATAATTATCATGATTGTTTTGTTTATTTTATGCACTAACATTATTATTATCATTCTCATTATTCTCATCATCCTCATCATTCTCATTATTCTTATCATTCTTATTGTTCTCATTGTTCTTATTATAAGAATAACTAGGACCGGCAATTAAATTTTTATTATCTTCACTATTGCTACATTTATCAAAAGATTCATCCACTTTACAATTTGGCCCAGTTGGTGTAGTCATTGATAATTCGTAAATATTGTTGAATGTAGTTTCACATGTGAACAGAATAGTGTCTAAAAATTGAATAAGTATCTGATAGTCCTTATTTTTTAATCTTTTTGTACTAAATAGGAGTCATGGTTTGTCATATTCAACACAAGTAACGGTAATTCTAACATTTTTAGCATGTATTAAAGAGGACAGAAAGACATTGAATGTTTTACTTTTCTCTTTTTTCTTCCTCTTTTTTGTTTAGGCTTAGTAATGGAAGTTTGTTTTTGATGCGAAGGTTTGTATTTTTCTGATATAATTGTATAATAAATCTCTTCAAAAGGTTTATAGTAAAGTCTGTACTGGGAATTGGATCAGGAAGGCGATGAAGTTGTTTGAAGATCTCGTGTAGACATCGGGGAGGTTGGCAAATCAGACAAGTATTTCCACCACATTTCTTTATTATAAAAAAATAATGTCTCACAATGCAACAGTGATCAAAAAATTCTTTCAAGCATAGCTATAAAGAATAATATTATTGACTTATAACTTTTGTTTAAATATTATTTATTTCTCAGAATGGTGAGAATAATAAAATATTTTCTGGCATGATGAAATAAACAAGTTATTCTTTATCTCATTATGATTACATGACAGGAATTTACATTTTATTAATCACAACTTTATTGCAAATTTTTGTACTTTTTTTATTTGTTATTTCCCTGTAGAGTGATAACAAATAAAGCTTGAGGTGATAACAAATAAGAAACAAAAGAAAAAATTTGTGATAAAAATTGTGATTAATAATATGAAAATCTCTGTAATGCAATCATACTGAGATGGTAAATAACTGTATATTAATATATACTTATCTGTTGGTTTAGATTTTTTATTTTATAATTACTAATAGAATCATCAACCAAATAGATATTTTTTCAAAATTGTTGGATATTCTTATCAGTTGCAACATCAAATGTTTTAAATAGAACACCTATTAAAGATTGCCATTTAAACTCTTCACAGATAAGAAGAATTGGTTTTTAAATACTTTTTATAAGTTCATTCTTTAAGGTGGATTGGATTTGACGAATTCTTGAATATTTTTTATTGAATTGGTTAGCTTTTTTAATAAGTTTCTCATATTTTTATCTATTTCTGCTTATATTAGCTCAATACATTGTAATTCAAGGTTGAGTATTGACATTTTATATTTAATGGAGTTCTTTCAGAAATGCATAGACAGAGTTTTTACTGCTATAAAATAATTAAGATCGAATACTAAAAACAGACAGATGTAAGATAACTGAATATGCATATATATATATCAGTAATTAGAGCTATTATCTGTTAAGATAGGATTAGTTATTTTTGAATATTAATGGTGAGACCATGTCTCTGTCTTTATTGAAATTTAATTAAAATCTTTTATACAGAAAAGAATT
>CAJVPZ010002082.1:0-13074 GCA_910592135.1 Racocetra fulgida | reverse complement strand
TAAAATAAACTTGTCTATGAATTGATTGTTTTTAAACTGAGGTGTCTATAAAATAATTTTCTATGAAATGATACGTATCCATTGAAAAGAATGAAAGAACTAGAGTTAAAAAGAATAAACTTAAGAAGTTTACTTTTTATCAAAAACTAGCAGAAATGTAACATACCAATGGAAAAAGCAACCTTGGTTATTGCTATCAAAATAGAATTGATAAAGCTGACCTACCGATCAATAAAATTGAAGTTAAACTGGACAAACATAAGGCATTCAGTTGCCTTAAGAATCTGCTGCTGCCCAACAACCTGATAAAGAAACTAATCTTAACACCTGCTACCAAAATAGAATGACAGTATAACCTTGGAATTTGTTATAAAAATAGAATTGAAGTTGAAAAAAAACTATTTAGAAGATTTAAAAGAACCTTAGAAAAAGAAGTTCTGGAAAAAGAAGCTCTGCAACATGTATGTAAAAAATGAATAAATAAGTTAATAACTATTAAATAACAATATACACAGAAGAAAAACTACCAAAATAGAGTCAGCTAAAGATGAACAAGAGATATAAGTAGTTGTATAGGTGCCTTAAAGAAAGGAAAAATGGTTTAAATAGGACTCAAAACCTGCTAAAGGTCTTGACAAAACCTATGAATCCTAGTATATAAAGGTTAGTAAGCTTCAGAGAATTAAAGGTAACCAGAAAATGATAAAGAAACTATATCTAACTAATTTTAAAGAATCTGCTCTATTTGTTAATATAAAACTTATCTTTGTACCTTGTTATTAAAATGAATTTGGTCTTGAAAAATATAAAGTATACATTTTGCATCAACATTCTGCTGATAATAATATTATAAACAGACAATTCAATTTTGGCAGTTGTTATAATGATAGAAACATTCTTAAGAAAATCTGCAGTAAGGATATTGATGATTTCAAATAGATGATTAAGCACAAAAAGGAAAGATCAAAGAAAGAAGATTATAAAATGCTAAAAGATAATAAAGTATTCAAAAGAAAAATAACAAACCTGGATATGGCCTTATAAAACTGACAAAATGTAATCTTTGCATCCTTATTTTTTACTTAGAAAAACTTATAAAATGGATTAAACTTTAATCTGATTTGTATAATAAAAATAAAAAAAATAAAAAAACCTTTTCTTATCTTTTTGAATTATATATGGATGCATATGACAGTTGTATGCAGAGTTAAGAAGTATATAACAAGGATAGTTTTGTTGATTCTCTTCACTTTAGACATAGCTGTAAATAACAACAGCAGGGTGCAGTACAAAATTTCCAGGTGTCATGTGAATGATCATCATTTGTGTAACATTTATATCCCAGAAATGCATTGTGTAATATTCGTATCCTGGAAATGCATTGTATTATGTGACGAAAAATAATGTCACCTTAATTAAACTTTTATATTGATATACCATAATTATGTAGATAGTCTATATCTTTAGTTTTCAGTTTTCAGTTCTTAAGTATAGTTAGTTTAGTTTTGTGAGCAGAAACAAGTGATATTTTAGAGGATATTTTGTACTGGGTACACTTGGTAAAAAGATACTTATTTGTATCACTGATAATATTAGTATTCTTGGTGCCTTGTATGTAATAATAAATATTTGGTTTAATTCTTTTAATGCTTATAGCCCTAAGCTAAATTGGCTGTATCGATACAAAGTCTCTCCCCTGGTCATAACATATTACAGTATATACTTTGAAGATCCCTAACATTAATGCTAATGGTATCATATAAACCAAAAATAAAAAGACATTCATGATACTACAATATCAGGATACTACAATATATGTACATACGTACTACAATATACATATATGCATTAGAAGCATGCATGACTATTTTTTTATAACACTTTTAAAGAAGATCAAACAATAATTATGATAATTAATAATAAAACCCCAATTTTCTTAGAATTATAATAATAAGTAATTCCTTAAATATTATTATTTGAAAATTTGATCAATTTTATTCGTCCTTAATGTGTTATAAAACTGGTTATAAAATTAAAGTTATTTCCCAATACTATATTTCTATATCCCAAAATATGGAGAACAATAATAAAGTTTTTTTTTTAAATCTGTTATAAATCGATTGAATATAAGTGGATATTTTAGAATAAAAGAATTTTTTGTACAAACTGATATGTTCTATTTAAAATTTAACTGAACTTTTAATTTGAAATTTTATTAAAAATATTACGTTTGAACCATTCTATTTGAATATTTTATTAAATAAATATATTTTCATAAAATATACTGTATCTTACGACTGCATGATCTTTTAAACTTCACAACAATTCATTAAATTAATGATATATAAGAAAAAAAAATGATCAGAACTTTCTTTCTTGTATTTTATTTTTACTGTAAGTGATATACTCATAGCAATAGAAAAAATAAACTCACAAACATACCTTACCTTGTGTTTTTTAACAATGCAAAAATGCACCTCATGTGATCGCCAACTTCTTTCTGAAGCTTTTATGCTTAATAGAAAAAAGAATAAAATATATGCAAGTTGTTTAATTAAAAAAGCTAAAAAAAGAGCTAATAAAAAAATTGTGTCTGAATATATTGAAAATATTGAAATAATTCTATTACAAGATCTAAATGAATACATTGTAGAAATGATATACAATCTTGAAAATAATGCCAAGTTATCTTTTACAATCCAAGTCGATGTTAATATGACTGATCAAAATCTCAATCTGAAATCAATTGCAAGTGTAATTGTCAATAGTATTGAGGAAAGTGATGGTTATATATGGGTTTAAGTATTAAGAAAAATAGTAATTAGCTTTTTTAAAAATTCAAAATTAATATTTTAAAATTTAAAAAGTTAAAATGGCACCTCATATTTCAACTCGATATGAAAATGTCGATACTTTTTATTTCAGCTGCTCTTAGTCAAATAAATTAGCACGTGAATACAAAAAATCAAATTGTCCAAGGATAACTCGATTTAATTGCCATGAAACTATGATTATACATGTTGATATTTCTGCCGCTAAAGTAATAGTTAAACTTAAACACGAAATTCTCCACAAAAGATTAATCGACAATTCAACACCCATGGAAAACAAACAAGAAATTAAGGAAAATATTCATTTAGATCCTGTGCAACTTAGAACACATCTTAATAATAAGTTTGATATTTCAAAAATTACAATGCAGCAAATTAGATACTGGTGGTCATCATTTACTTAGAATTTTTATAAGACTGATAATGATCATGTTAATTCAGCATATTTATTACTTAAATCAGACCAAACTGCTGGTTGCGAGCTTTGCTATGAGTTAATGACTAGTCAAATAACTGCAATTGGGTTTATTACATCCTTGTATAGTAAAATTCAACCAATGTCTAAAATTCACTGTGATGCTACTTACAAAACTGCAAAAAGACGATTCAAATTGCATGGCCTTATTTGTAGTTTTAAAGATGCAGTGTATCCACTGGCCTACTTAATTTTAGATACTAATAAAGTTTCTGATAGTGAATCACAAGAGAAAAGATGAACATATGCACTAAATGGGTTTCTTAATTCAATTCGTGATAAGGGCTTATATCCTGACTATTTTTATACCAATAAGGATTTTTCATAAATAAATGCTGCAAGACAAACCTGGTCTAATACAGATATACAGCTCTGCCAGTGGCATGTGAAGAAGGCAATTAGCCAAAAACTCAAATGTCGTAAAGGAGTACAACATGTTTAGTATCAACCTGAAGATGCTGCTGCAGAATTTGGTTTTATAGATTTAAATTTTAAACCAAATTTAAAAGAACTAGAAAATGAAATTTGTTCACAAAATCTTCAACAAAAGGTTCTTAACCTTATTAAATTACATTTTAATAGACATCCTAAATTCTAGTTAATGCCGATAGACAGTTTTTAACACTTGCTGAAATTTGTACAAATGCAATACGTGAGATGTATGAATTTTGTTTTACTAATGGTCTTGTGTTATTATGATCATATCTTTGGTCCTCATGGTATAAAATGGAATGATGGAGTCTCTGGTCTCATTCAGTGAGAGCAACGATCCCTTTGGGAAAAACAAACATGATGATTGAGACACACTAGAAGGTGCTTAAACATTGTTATCTATATCATTATAATTGGCTGAGGCTGAACTATCTTGTATAGATCATTTGTTTCCATGTACTGCCTGATCAAATTATTCACTTTCAACAAATGGATTTTGGACAAATAAATCCATCATGGTTTAGTGATTTCAAGAAAGAGTAGAAAATACTTGCATCTAAACAAATTACTATAGATGCTGAAAAACATTATATAATTGATCTGACATGTTGGATATGCAGTTACACATCATTTCTTAATAGTAGATTCCTTATTTGCAAACATTTAGTTTGCCATGCAATTAAACAAGAAAAAATGTATAATCCTGAAGGCATTCGACTATTATATTCTAATTTTAAATAGAATACAAATTATCCTTTTTTAATATAGAATAGCAATAAATCACAAACCAGCCTCTTAGCACTAAATCGTCAACACAAGCAAATATTAAAAATGATCAGTTCACTGCTAATAAGAATAATTTGATTGTTACTAATGAGGGTGATTTGATCATTACTAATGAGAATGATGAGAATTTGGATCCTGAACTTTGCCAAGAATGTAAGTCAAAAATAGATACATTGGAATGTCTTGTGAAACATTTAAATGAGGAATTATTAGCAAACAACTTGTGGCATATAAAAAATGTTGTTGATAACACAAAGCGTACATTTACTATTGTCAATGATATAAAATCATCTCAACGTAAGAGGCAATGCAGTAAAACTTTGAATAAACAAAAACTCTAAACGCTATTTTTGCAATAAATGTCAATTTCTTTTCTTGAAATATAAATTATATTACAATCAAATGTGTTATACAAAGATTCAAGATTGAATATTAAAAATAGCTCTAAATTAGTAAAAATCAAAACTCTAGATTAATTTAGCTAGATAATCTTGCAACAACAAATGATAGAATAATTAAATGTTAACAAATTCTCAATATAAAGTTATTTTTTTTAATGATTTTTACTTTTTAATATTTCTGTGATACTAATTTATAAAGAGAAAATTCACGCATAAATATAGTACAAATTTTTTAAAAGCTTTAATTTGTCACTAAGAAATGTTAAATATATATTTTAGTATAACTAACTACATTATGTTTACCATTGTTAATTTTTAAGTAATATAGTTCGAATTTATTAATAATTTAAATTAGTCATTATTCTTTAAAACTAAAATCATTAAAATTCAAAATTTTCAGCAGATTTCAAGTTTAACAATAAACACAAACAGACCTAGAGTAATATTTTGCATATATTTATTATGTAGCATTAATATTTATTTAAAAACAGTGCATATCATTATAATGCTTTGAGTAGTTATTCAGATTAAAAAATTAAATTATTTTAGCGAATATACTAAATGTTCTTAACATCTGCACAATTCCATGCCAATTGTTCAACAACATAAATGTTGCCAATAAATAGATTGTTTAAAAGCTGATATATTAGTAATGCAGAAGAATCGTCCCAATGATTGCCGTAATTTGCAGTAATATGCCTAACTTGCTACTTTGCTGTATCGAAGTGTATTTTTGAAAATACGAATGTTATACAAATAATGATCATTCACGTAATACCTGGAAATTTTGTACTGCACCCTGCTGTGGTTGCTGTAAATACAGTCAGAGATTTTACTAAATTAGGAAATCACATTCTAAAATGATCTTTATGAATTTGATTGGCTGTATAACATTTTTTATCACTGTGGGATCATTTGATATTTTATTTTTTATTCGATATTAAACAATATACAATTAGCTAATATAAGACATCTACTTTAAAAGATCCCATTAGATCTCTCGCAATAAGCCATTATAAAAAAGGTAAATAATAACTAACTTCGTTTGTTAATAAGTAAATTTTGTTGTGGTTAAATTTGATTGGTTAATTATACATGATTTTCATATAATTAAATGATCTAGAATCATGTGATCAACATTTCTTTACCATATAAGGTGCAATCTACACTGTCCATATTTGATAAAATCTCTGACTGAAATAGAGTTGTTGTTTGATTTTAGTTTTTATTTTTTTAGTTTTGAGATTATTTATTTTTATTTTTTTTTATTAGTAATATAGTATATAGAAAAAAAACTTTTTTTTAATATCAACTATGCTTACAAAAAAGAAACATAACCAGGTATCCTTAAAGATCTGAAGACCTACATAATGAATTTTTATATAGAATGTAAAAATTGAATCAGAAAAATTGTTATATACAAACTGAAATCTCAAGCCCTTGAAAAAGTAATATGAAACCAATGCTAAAACTTTATACCAAAGAACTATCATACTACACTGCTCTAAAAACTTTATAAAAATTTTATCATAAGTTTTTTTTTTTTTTAAGTTTAAGGTGGCATCTTTTGCTAAAAGTCTTTATTATATATATGTATAATTATAATATAACTATGCATTTACAACGTAACTATACATATATAACTAACACCCCAGCTTAGAACTAATTTATCCTCAGATACATTACCTACCCAGTATGGCTAATTCCACTATTAGTAATACTAGAGTTTTTAATGCTAAAGCTAGAATATCATATCACCTTTTTATTGTATACATCATATCTCTTACATTTCTAAACAAAGATACTTCTATACAGATACTAGCATGGTAACTAGCGGCCTTGTGATCCTCACAGTTCACTCCCTAATATAGTAACAATTACTGTTTGTCTGTGTACCTCCCAGGTAGCTCTAAAGCTCCTCTGGGCTTACAACTCTCAACTTTCAGAACTGGGTATATATAATTTTAATGTTCAATTGTGGTCTTGTACTATGCTAGTAATATTTTTAATAAGAACTTCTGTGTGTTGGTAAAGTAAGGCTATGTTGCGTAACAGTATTACTTCCAACTAGGTTTGTAATATCAAGGTACTACTTCCAACTTTCATCTGAATTGGTTGGTATTTAATGTTGGTATGCTCTTGCTACTCTGTGTGTATGTTGCTATACTATCAGCCCGGTGCTTCTGGCCATTTCAGATTATTACACATTCTCTATATTTCAGCCACCTCTCTACAACAAGGAGTACTTACTTCTAACCATAAACATTGTGCCAGAGATGCTTCTAATTCTGGTTAGGCTAATATTTTTCTTATTGCTCCAATTCATATTACTTACTGGTTACTCTTTCAAGCAAGTACTCTACGAGTTAGATGCAGGAATGTTAGTACAGCCTCGTCTTCTAGAACTTATGTGCGTGATCTTTTGTGTAATAGAATTTTCTGTGATACTGCTATCACATGTAATGCCTTCACTCTGCAATTAGATCTCCTTCCAAAAATTCCTATATCAGTCTATATTTGCATTTGAACTTTTCACAGAGCTTTGTGATTGATTATGACTCCCATATTAGGTTACAGAAGCATTGTCTCTAGCTCAACTCGAACTATTGACCTCATCTGTGAGAGTTTTGAAACTTGATCATCAAGCTATGGGGCCCAAAACCCATTTTATTAAAAGTTTTTTGAAAAAGTAAACAATTGCTTATATCACCTAAAATTCTAATAAGAAGAACATGTAACTAGGGAGTTGACAATACAATAAACAAACAAACAAACATGTGCTATTTTGAGAATATATGACAGTATGACAGACTAATCAAAATAAACAAAAGGAAAACCTCATATGTTTAAAATAAACAATATATATATAAATTTATAAAAGGTTCTAGAAACTGATAGAATCTAACAAAAAATTATTAAAATATATAGTCTCCTTAAACTGGTATATAGGGTATCTAAAACAGTACTTTGATACTTAAATAGTAGTAAGTTAGCATATCAGCAAATTTTTGAAATTTACTATTTAAAATTCTAATAATATTTAACTATGAATAAATTTTGATCCACTAGTCCATTTTTTATAAAACAATTAACAAAATGTTCATCTCGATGAGACAAACATTTTGTTAATTGTTTCATTGAAAATGGACTAGCGAATCAAAATTTATTCACAGTTAAATATTATTAGAATTTTTAATAGTAAATTCTAAAAATCCACCAATATAGTAGATATTTTCTGTACATCTATTCTATTTGAACCAGATGAAATAGATAAACTTTCTAAGGACCTTATAGTACAAGACCCAAACAAAATTACAGCATATAAAATAATTTTATATAGTCAAATTCAAGATATACTTAAAAAAGCAAAAAATTATTTACAAGAAAGTACAATTAAACAATAGACAATAAAGTTGTGGCAACTTAGAGTAGTGGTTAAGTTTTCACCCCAAGCAGCAGGTTTAGAGTTCAAATCTCACCAAAGATATTTTAGAATAATAGACCTATTGGGCCTCCTCTTTCCCCCTCCATAACTAATAGTAGCTAGTCTTAAATTAGTTTATAAATAGAAAATTAAGAGGTGATTTGTTACACTCAAGTGGTTATACAAGATATAATAGATAGTTTAAATTAATATCATCTTGATATAAATCTGTAACTAATCTTATCATATATACAGCAAATTTAAAATAAAAAAAAAAAAGAAAGAAAAATAGGCCTGTGTACTTGTAATAATTATTTGATAATTGATTTGGTATATCATCTGTAATCTTGGTACTATCATCTTGAAATGGAAGCTTTTGGGTGATCCAAATTCAAGGAACAAATAATTAAAACCTGTTTGGCAAGACCCAAGTAAGAAAGTAGTAGAGATTTTTGATAATACTGTAAAAAGCCAGAAACCAGAGACTGAAGAACTGGACAAAAATCCTGAGGTGAGAAGGATTCAACAATCTGGCCACCAGAGTCATACTGAAGAAAAAGGTTCTTTGCTATAAAATTAGAAACCAAGAGAAGTAAAAATAGAAGACACTTGAAGCAAAGAACAACAACCTATCTGGGTTAACTAGTTTGGTAGTTAAAGAGGAATCAGTATAAAGACTGGTTTGATGTGAGTATCAGAATTGAAATAAACCTTGTAAGGGTACCAAATACTAGAATTGTGTAGTTTAATGGTTAGCTCTGACTGCTAGTGGTGATTTTGGCTACTGGAAGGTATTCATTGCTTAATTTGAAAATGTATAGGACATAGAAAGATTAGAGGATATATACTACACCTCACTAGTGCAACCTAGTACTATAAGAATCCTACTGAGTTATCTATAGAATTAGAGTCAAGTAGTATAGCATATATTAATCTGAATAGCCTTCAATTGAAGCAACACAAGGTTATAGGTTGGTGTAATTATAGCAATAGTACAGGATGTGATATCAAAGAGTTTAAATAGGTAATCTTCTAGTTAAGTTACAGGTATAGTATATAGTGTAGAACTTTTGGTAAACTACTTAAATAGGCAACCAAAAGTTGCATGTATGGCTATATATACTCTTGTTAACCAAGAATATACTACTAAAATAGCTAATAAAAATCCATTATTCTGCGACATTGTGAAGATATAAAAAAAAATGATAGCCAATAGGAGTCAGAATAGCAAGAAACAATCTGTTATCAATAAAAACATCACAAGCATTAGTAAAGAAGTGATTAAGAAAGAAAAAATACAATAAAGAAAGTAAAAAAAGAAAGCTTGAAAGAAAAACTACAAGTATTAAAACAAAAGAAAAGAAGTTCTCATGAGGAAGAAACAAAAACAGATAAAGATATAAACAAGGTCATTGAAACTGCATGATTTAAGCATCAAATCAAAACAACAATAATCATAAAATAGATATATAGAGAAAGAATTGCAAGCTGTAATACAAGAAGTTTTAGTACAACTTTAAACAAATATTTAAAATAATGAATCTTCAAAAGATTTAAAAAGGAAAAGCATTAGAGGAAACACAACAACAAAAGGAAAGAGAATCAAAAAAGACAAAAAAGCTTCAATTGATAGGATTCTAAAAGATATAATTATATAGTAACAAAAAGAATGTAAGAATAATGAACTATATATAAATAATACTAAATAAAGAAGAATAATTAGCTAACATTTACAGCTACTTTAGATCAAAGTTGATTATCAGAAAATAGAATATACAAAGAAGAACAATTATTACTGACAAATATGCCAATATATAGTTTTTCACTAAACTCAGCAGAAGAAAGAGCTAGTTATATTAAAAAAATCCTTGGTAAAAATAAATATATTAAGAAAGTTAAAGAGAAAATCAAAAATAGAAACATTTGGATAGAAGTAATTTTTGATTGTAACTTTGAAAAAACTTAGCAATTGACAAAATCAAGAGAAAAGAAAACAACTGGCTGATTTTAATTTTAGAAAAAAAAAAATACAAAGACAAAGCAAGGAGATCAAGACAACAAGCTAAAGAGAAGGCAGAATTCCCTTGAAATAAACAGAAGCTTTATTAGAAGAGAAGCTAACAAAGAAAAAAATAATCTAAGTTGTAATAAAGACATTTAGAAAAAAATAAGACAATCAATAGCTAGAAAATATAATTAAAAAAGTCATATAAATATAGACTGTATTACAGTTTAGGATCTATTAATTAATATAAAAACTCAAGAAATCAAGTATATATACAAAAAACTAGAAGAAGTAGAGGATTTGTATATTAAGTAAAAAAATGGCTGAGTATCTTTAGTGATAAAATTTACTACAAAAATAGAAATAAAGATATATACTAGGTTCTCCCAATTGATAATAGAGACTAGCTCAAATATTGAAAGAAAAAGAAAATTATAAAGAAACAGATCAAAAACATAAATTTGTAGCAATATTAATTAGAATTACAAAGGGCCTTTCAGAAACTCTACTCCTCAAACACTTAAAAAACAAAAAGACAAAAGTAGTTTACATTTCTAAAAGAACAAGAAGCATATAGCAAAAATAACCTTTACTATAGAATAAAAAATAAGAGAGAGCAAAACAAATTGGTAAGATATAACAATTTGCAATTTTATTGAATATAGAATGAACAAGAGAAGAATATAAAAGAGGAAAGTAGCTTAGATGAGAAATACAAATGTGACTTCAAGCCAAAAAGAAAGAAGCAAATAAGTGATGAAGAGGTGGTATTAACAAGAGAAAAAAAATATAACAAAAGAATATTCTCAGCAAAGAAAAAAGAAACAAACATCTGACAAAAGTGACAGTAGTAGAGAAGATGAAGAAAAATAGAAATAAAAGAAGAAGTTCTAACAAAATAAGAAGAACACGAAGCTCAAGTTATAAATACTCCTCATTAGAAAAAGTCTAATAGCAAGAATAGAGAAACATTATATAATATTGCAAGAAATTATATAATATCTAAAAAGCTCAGTAAGTAGCCTTTGGCTGCTCAGACTTCTAAATTTAAAAGTATTAGTTGAATTAAAAAATATAGTGAAAGATCTAGACCTTTTCTGTAAACAGATATCAAAAAGAACATCAACTATAAAAATATAATTCTTAATCTCTTAAACATCACAGGCAGCAGAAAAGAAAAAGAAATTATGAAAAGAGAAGTGTTAGATCAAGAAGAAAATAAAAATTCTATATACAATACAAATCAAGGTTATACTAACAAACAAGAAAAATCAACATCTCAACATAAAATATTAATGATATTAAAAGCAATACTCACAAACTAAAGTTTGTATTTAAATGAGCAGAAAAAAACAAAATAAATATTTTAAAAATTGCAAAAACAAGCATTTCAAAAATCAAAGAAAAATGGTTGTCTATTGGACAATTCAAATACAGAGGTTTCTAAGCAAGCTTAGATTATACAGTGCTCGACAAAAGTTTCTTTGCATCTCAAACTCAGCACAGAGTAAGTAAAAAATTTTTTTATTTAAAAATATATTGCATTACAAGAAAAATCAATGCATTGTATAATTGCTCTCAGCTTTAATTAGGGCTTCTACACAACCTTTTATACTTCTAACCAAATTTTTCATATATTCTTTAAATAAGCTATTTTTATTTTCTTGTTATTTTACTCTTTAAACACTAAGAGTTCTAATTTTTTTTTGTTAGGTTTATTTTCATAAGCACCCAGATGTTTTTAATTAGGTTTTGGTTAAATGACATATAGCTAGGGAAAAATCTGAATATCATTTTCTTCCTTCTAAGCTTTTATGATTTTTGAACAATACTTCAGATTGTTATTCTCCTGCAAGATCTATTTATCACAACATTCATTAAAAAGCTCCACAACAGAAGGCAAAATGTTTGTTTTATACAGAGTCATCATATATTGCATGTTAAAATTATATATAAAGCAGACCAACCTGCCAAACCCGAAGAAAAAAAATAGCCTTATATGTGAATTTTTATGGGATGCTTGATGAATTGAATTAATTTTCTTATTCTAGAAAACTGCCATGTTTTTTTTAGTTATTGATTCAAGTAGAAATTACTTTCATCAGTAAATATTACAGAATCCCAATCAAAATCTTTATGCTTCTTTGCCTACAAAAGTTATTTTTTTAATGCTTCTCTCCAAGCAAAGGCTTTGAGATCTTTTTATAATAGCAGTCTACTTTCACAAAGATGCTGTTGAATAGTATATATGTGAATGTTAATATTCTGTTTCATCAGTTCACAATAGATTTCTGAGGCTGCAATGTTATTGTTTTCTTTTCTCAGCTCCAAAATCTGTTTGAGTGGTGGCCATTTTATAACCAAACCTTGATTTGTTATTTAGATTCTTGGTTTCTTGCCACCTTTTTACTCAGTAGCACACAGAACTTTCATTAAAATAAACTTGCTTTGTTGTTTCACAGATTGAAAGCTTGGAGCCTTTGGATAAATGCTTGAAAAAACAATTTCATATCATTTATATAAAGCAAGAGACTAAAATTTTATGTATAATTTTATTCAACAGATGTATTATCACCAACAAAATTCCTAAACAATAGAAGGAGGGTAGAATCTTTCCAATCTCTAAAAAACCAATCTTTGACGGGAATTTGGTTAACACCAGACCCATAAGTCTACTTGAACACATTAAGAAACTATATACCAAACTTTTAACTAACCGA
>CAJVPZ010002081.1:0-13075 GCA_910592135.1 Racocetra fulgida | reverse complement strand
CGGAATATACATTGATTTAAAAAAAATGAACTTTATATATAATCAAAGTTGCCGGGGTCGCTATATGTTTTACCAGGATTACACAAAAATTGCTAGTTCTGATTGGTCGAATCATATGATGTTTACATGTAAATCATATGATATTATATACACAAAGTTGATGTACAATCTATTTTATATGAAATTGGAAATTTGTACACCCTACCCTTAAAGTGATTTTTTAGAGTTTAGTTGAACAATATAGTCACGGGGGTTCATATTAGCCCATTTTTATAGATTCATTGTACGTAATTAGTATTTCTAAATAAAGCGGGGAATTTGCCGTAATGGATACGTAGGAATTTCCCTTCTTTATACAATATATACTGTAGATTAGTCAGACGAATACGTAAAGAATAGTTAATGAGCTTATACGTACGTACGTATGTACAGTGCGTAAGTATATCTGATATTGTATCACGATTATCCAAACAATTAACATTTCTAACATTCATTGGCAAATATGAATAGCCAAGAATCTGGTCTTGAACCTGATGAATTATAGTCAATTTACTGGAATCTCGGTCATGATCTGCTATTTGATCCTAATCTTTCGAATCAAGTGCCTTATCCAATATTAGAATATATATAATGTTACAAACAAAATCCCGAAATAAAATCCCGACGGAAACCATGTGACGATTAGTATCACATTGTTTTTTTTTACTGTATCATCACTTTATTGTCTAATTATTAGACTAATTATCTCTGGTAGTTTGAGTAACTATCAAATTCCTAACAATTACAATTATAAAATCCGACGGATCGGACTTTTGGTTTTAATTTTAGCATGTAGGATGTTAGTCTCGTAATTAACTGTTTCCTCAAGTATTTAAAGTTTTGACAGGTGGATAAATAGATGCTCAAAAGATGGACAATGCATCGCACCC
The DNA here is from genome assembly GCA_910592135.1 of Racocetra fulgida. Classification (NCBI taxonomy): domain Eukaryota; kingdom Fungi; phylum Glomeromycota; class Glomeromycetes; order Diversisporales; family Gigasporaceae; genus Racocetra; species Racocetra fulgida. Next base: position 12,146 of record CAJVPZ010002081.1, on the reverse strand, counting down.
AATTGGTTTACTATTTATGATTAATTATTCAATTCTATAGTTATCTCAGTTGCAAAAGTGTATCACAATAATTCGTTATCTTATAGTTATAGTTAGCATTATTAGTCTTTATTCAAAACTTAAAACCCGTCATTAAGGAGGGCTCCCATCTTTTTCGTCTAAAGGTCTTACACTCTTTTTTCTCTTCATTTTTTCTAGATTTTTTTTATCTTGACTAGAAAAGACTACCTTCTTTTCGTTTTCCTTTTATAATATTCTAATATTCTCAAATTAGCTTTCTCTTATTCGATTATGGCTTGTGCTGGCGTATGTAAAAGTTGGGCCAAGCATGCTACTCTTATAAACAACTGTTATCCTATCAATTCTGGTGAGACGGGTCCCAGATCTAGTGAACTTTCTTATCTCGTGTTTTATGCAAACTCGAAGCCTGCTAAACTCACAAAATGTGGTGCTTATCTGGAAAAAAGAGTAACTACCGACGTCAAAAAACGCAGGAAACAGTAAGGAGCTGTTTATATATAAATATATAATATATATATATATACACACACACAATAGATCTACGATTTCTGACTAACTCTTTTCTACTTTAGGGATACTGAAGTTTCTTTACAAATTATCAAGGCGCTTCTGGAAGCTTGCCATAAAGACTTGAAATTATTTTCAAAGAATATTGTAAAGATCATTACTGCCTCCTTGAGTACAAACGATATTGATTTGGTGGCTTGCGCTACTTCTGTGGTATGTTTCATGTTTGCATGTTAACGTAAATATATATATATATATTTATTTATTTATTAATTACTGGCACTATTTTAGTTCATTACTTTTTGCCATTACTATGACGGTTCTACGCTTGGTGTCGACACTGAATTTACTGAAATTTACGAAGGTTTAATTGAATTGTTTGCAAAATACGCAACCATTAAAGAATCCGATGCTAATAATGAGAAAAGGTACTTCTTTATTTACTAAATGTTTTTTTTTTCTTATTACACGTTAAGAATTAATGATTTAAAATTTCTAAATCAGGTATCGGTTTATCGGTATTTATGCTCTTAAAAGCGCAGTAACTTCCGACGCTTTACAACCTACCAGTGCTAAAGTACAATTGCGACATATTGTTCCGGCAATTTTATATAATTTAATTGATGATCTGAATGGATTAGAAACCTTGCAAAAAGCGTAAGTGTCAATATTAAAGTACTTTAATAATATAAGATTATTCATAGAATTCTATACATTTATATATTAATTACTTTTTTTTTAACAAAAAGTGATCATGAGTTGGTTAATGAATTACGTCGTTTTTCCGCTAATGTTACAACTATATCTGTCAAAGATAATACAAATCTGGCTTATAATTGTTTGAAACAACTATTCGAAGTGTCTGATCCCTCTTATATAAATTATTCTCTTGAATCTGCTTTTAATTTTTTGGAAGATACTGCAATGTGGGCACAAAGTAACTTTATTATCAGTTTAACTTCAACTATTCTTTCATCGCTCAAGGTATACTTCGTTTGAAATTTGTTGGTTTAATTATGCCATCTAAATTAAGTTATTCTAAACAAAGTTATTCTGCGCAAACTCGATTGTCTCACTCGATTGTCTCATTAGCAACAATGTAGATACGTACTAGTTGATTACATAATACAGCAATTAGAAGCTTTACCAACTGGATCAAGTCCTACTCCAAAAAAGGTCTCTCTGGTTAAAGCCTTAACTTTCATATTGACTAGTGATACCCCTCTTGTTGGGCTTTCGATACTTGAAGTTTTAGATTGTCTGCTTCGTTTATTGTTGAGTTCTTTGAAAAATAGTGATTGCATTAATGAATATGATAATGCTACTGATTCTAATGAATCGGACTTATTAATTTGTCAACAACTCACCTCCTGCATTGGTTAATATCTTTGAATTTTCAATTATTTAATGTTTCTAAAGATTTAAATTTAAATTTTAATTTTTTCTTTTTAACTTATAGGCGGTCTGGCAACTCATATTTATTATGCAAATCAAATCGGTGATATCATCGAGTATATTATTCAACATTTACGTTTACACCCTGAACCAATTGAAAACTCTCAACAAGGAAGTAGTCATAGTTCAATTATGGAAGGTTGTCCATTACCTGAATTACGTAAAACATTATTAAAATGTTTAGATATAGTCGTAAGAACTAACAAAGAAAATGGAATAAGACATTCTGAAATTACGAGATGTGAAGTGCCCGTAGAGGTATTTCATAGTTCAATCGATCTGTGTATGGATGAAGACCTAGGTATGTTAATTTGTTCTGTATTATTTACGATCAATATAATAGTATTAGTCGGATGTTAAAAGGAGTTTATCTTTAAATTTAGGTGTAAGGGTTGCATATGCCCAAGTTCTTGCAAGATTTTTGGATAATGGCAATATGCCAAGAGAGTTGAAGGAAGCGGATTCGACACAGGTTAACTTCCATAATAATTATAATACTCATAATAATTATAATACTTATAATAATTATAATAATTATAATAATTATAATAATTATAATAATTATAATAATTATAATAATTATAATAATTATAATTATATGATTAACTTATTCGTAAATTAATTATCTTTTATTAAATTCTTAAATGACCTATTTTATATATTTTATATAGTTAACTTACTTTAACAAACCAGCTATCTATTTCTTAAATTCACTTCATGTGTCACTATATCAGTATGCAATGTTAAAAATTTCACATCCTGCTGATCATGTGGCCTTATTATCATTATTGCGTGCTTTATTGGTTCGATTCAGGGCAGATCAAATAATTCGTGGTATTCCAGTTGTCTTCAAATTACAGGTAATAAAAATAGTTAATTATGTAAATTATGTTTAAAATTATGTGCGTTCTTACAATTTATTTACATTTTCTAGTCTGAAGCTAAAGATGAAAATCTTGAGGGCTTTGCTCAGCAAAGAGCATTAGCAAGTGTTATTTTGTTATATTTCCGTGATATTGCCTCAGTATTAGATATCCCAAAATTACATGAATATATAGATGGGGTAATTTTAATATTAATTCATTAAATGTTTATATTTTTACGATAGCACAGAATTATAACGATATTTTATTTTATGTATCAGGTCCAAGCTGAACGTATGGACAAACGTCAATGGTCGACTTATATAAATGCAATTTCGTCTGAAAACAATATAAATAACACAAATATGTTGAAATCTTTTGAGGAAGAAACTCTTGATGAAAATAATTGCGCATTACAACCTGTTGACGTTTGGCTTGATCGACAAACAATTGTATCAATGCTTTGTCAACATAAGGAATTAATGGACATTGGTGGTAAAGATTTAGAAGTTAGGTTGATGACAGAATGGAAACCAGAGGAAGGTTTTGAAAGTGTTAAACAAGAAGGATATCGAATCAGATCAAGTAGAATATTAGAGAGCGATAAGCCTCGTATAACTATTACGTCATTTATGTCTTTAGAAGACAGTTCTGGTGATTTGCCGAAAGCATCCATCAAAGTGGAAAACCTTAAAGATGCTCTTGGTAAGTATAATCAATAATAATAATAATAATAATAACCATCATAATAATAATAATTGTAATAATAAATTCATTATATTTGATTATCCATAGTAAACACTGAGTTATCTGAGCATGATACATCCGTGGCATCAGACATTGAGTCTTCAAACAACACGTTTATGGGCGAAAGAAAGAAGAAAAACAAAAGCGATAACAAAAAGAGCGATATAAATGCCTTTTTACACTCTTTAGGTACTAAGAATGCTTCGAGGTATGTTGTCTCTGATTATAGGTTTGCACTATTGGAATTCATTTATCATTGATTAACGAAACAAATTTTATTTGTAGTACGACAAGTTTAGTAAACCCACCATATCGAACTTAGCATTTCTGAAAACTAAATATCAATCTTTATTATCAAAAACAGTTTATAATTTTATTTGTTCATTCACTTATTCTCACTTTTTGTTACAATATCTTATACATTTTGTTAGCAAGTTTATTGTATAATATATTTTAGAACTTCAAGTTTATAACCTAGATATGTATAATTGGGATGTCATATGATTCACATTCAATAGACATTTTAGATCAGTCACAATTTGTGAACTGAGACTTTTACTAACTCTTAACTCTTAAATCAAGATAAGTATGCATTAACGTTTTTTTTTTTTTTTTTTGTACTTTCCACAACAAATTGTTTTTATAAATAAATTGCATTAAAAATGTTTAATGGATTTCAAAATATTTAATAATAGTTATGTTGTTACTACGCATTTACATGCTATATATGATCCGTTAAATATTTTTATTAATGTGATATATAACTCTTGAAAAATTGATTGTTCAACAATATCTTTACCAAAGAAAACTTATGCAAAAGAATTAACAACGAACATTCCCACGCTTATGTGCACTCGACAGACATTGATTTACAACTTCCAATAAATGATTATTTTCCAAAGCAGCAGCAACACGTTCTTTATCATTCAACTGTTTATTAACTGTTTAGAATTACCATTCTTTATTAGTTTATTCAATAAAATAAATAATCTAATCAAACTGTAATTTAAAAAAAAATACATACCAGCTTGTTCAGATTGATGAGTACCTTTTCTAACCATAATGTCAACTTTAAACCTTTCAGGCAAACTCCGTAAAAGCCTTACACGAATACATAAACCAATTAGAGTAGCCATGGAACAGTGTGGTATAGTTGGAGTGAATTCAATACTAATATAAGCATTAACATCGTCAACTTTAATGTGATCAAGTTGTGTGACATTTAATTCTTCAAGAGTTAATGGATGTTCGGGGTCTGATATTGAACGGATTAGATCTGTATAAATTTTTTTAAAAGTATTGGTTAGTATAACTGTTTGAAAGAAAGATCTAACAGCTTTTTTTTTTTCAATTATACCGACCAAATACTTCTTGGGAATCGATTATGTCTTCAAATTCCTCTTGTTCCTCTGTTTCTGTTAGAATTCGGTGAGAAGTTTTTGAAGGCTTGTAGATGGTAGGATTTGCATTGATAAGTTCAGGCATAATTATAATTATAAGATTGCTTATTAACGTTAAGATTCGAATTTAATGATCTTTAACTATGCTATCGTTACACCCGATACTTTGATCTGAAATTTACCCTGATAAAATTTTTTGGGGTACATTTTTTTTTTTTAGGGCTTTAAATTGGCATCTTAATAATCATGAAATATGCAATACATTTTTTTTATAATCCCAAACTTCGTTTCTGCTAATTCCCAGCGGATCAAGATAAGGCCGCACAAAATTATACAATTGGTTTTCATATCATGGGACAGTTATCTGTGACCTGACCGCACAGCTTTTTTTTTTCAACCATTAATTTTTTTTAATAAAAATTATCGCTCTTTTAAATTAAACTACACAAACTTATACTATCAATTTTTATATCGCCGACTACCGTTGATCGGCGATCTGGGATTTTAATTTTCTTTAAAAAACTAGGGTTGAGGGCACGAGGTTGAGAGGCATAACTACCCCAGGATCGCCAACAAAAATTACTATGTAACTATGATAAATTTTCTCGATCACGTGATGATCTACAACAAATTATCCAATAAAGAATCTTGATTTGGTGTAACATCACGCGATCAAAAAATTTCAAAACAAACGTCCCTTTAGAAAAAATTGCCTTTATCGCTAAAGAAACAATCCTTTATGCATTAACAAAAAAAACTCCTCGAGTAATTTTACTATATCCCCCTTAATATTCAACCTTAATTTAAACGCTTACCCTAACATAAACGAACTTAAACAATTTTATCGATCATCACGTGATCGAGAAAAATTTGTTGGCGATACTGGGGAAGATGAGAGGCATGCCCCTATCATGTGATATAGGAGCTATTATATAATTGGCCAATTAGAATTAAAACCTACTATTGCTAATTACGATATCTATAGGGGCATGCCCCAAAAATTTGCCGTGCCCCAACCCTACCTACAACCCTAATAAAACTTTCTATATTCTTCTTTTTTATTCTTCGTAGTTTTATTTTTTAAAAAAGTACTTTAATTTAAACAGCCAATCATACGAAAGTCTTCCTATGGATTTTATACATGTGACACCCCAACATCATATGATGATTATCATATTACGCAAACGCGTTAGCATGGACACGCGGCGCGACCAGATTATATAACATGTGTTTATCAGATTTGATTTTTACGCGGCTTTTTTCAACCCTTTATAACAAACTGAAGATTCCAGAAGAAAAAGAAGTTCTTTATAAAGAACTCACAGCACTTTTGTACCAGTATTTATAGAACTAGCACTTAGTTTGTTAGTTAAGTATTTTTTTTTAATGCTTATTCTTTTTTTACATTAATTAATAATATGTACGCTCTTTTCTAATATAACTGGGTTATAATTCACTATAGGATCCCAATTTCAAGTTATGTCACAAAATCGCGCATTTTTATACTTTACACTTACACTGACTCGGATCGCAATTACTAACTCTAACTTTTTTACTTAATTTTATAAAATGCAGTGCAAAGTCGAACATTAGAAAACAAAATACAAATGACGAGTTGTGTTATGGGAAATTACTTTGGACATTTCGAAGTTTTGAATTTTATTCGAGTTGACTTATTAATTGCAGGTAAATTTTAGTCGCTTATATACTTTTTAATTACATGTATATATGAAATAAATCATAAAGTTAACCTTTTCCTATTATAGTATTGGCAGAGGCGGATATTAATTTGGCGAGGGTCTAAGGCGCCTACTAAGTATCGATATGTAAATATTTCAATGCAACTTTAAAGAATGTTTAGGTTTGGGTATTTAAGGACTTTTATTAATTTTATTTTGTATGGGAAGCAAATTACACGCTTCATAACTTATTTTGACAAGAGGAATTTTACCTCTTATTTATAACAAAATTACAGGGCAAGAAAAAAGAACAAGATCGAACGTTTCGTCATTAAACCGTCATTAAACTCAAGCTATACGACCCTTTTCTAGTCTAATGTTCAACCCTTACATACAGCCATTCTCATTGAAAAATTCGATGGAAGGAAAAAGAAGGCAAGTCAAATGAAGGCTTTTACGTCATTATCGTTCTTTACCTGTCGATTCACTCATTTATTTATTGACTCATTCGTTGACTCGTGCTTTTCTTTTTTTCACGGCTACACATTTTATCCGACAAGGCAATATTACCTTTACCGAATCGGGTAAGCGTCTTTTTCTTCAATAGGGTCGTTTGATGGGGGCTTGGCTTTCACAAGATCAACGTTTAATGCTTCAAACGGGTTCCTGACTTCAACAGGTTTACTTGCAAATGATCGTCGTTCGAAAATCGTGGGTCCGGGGCATTGCAGTACAACGGTCTTTTGCGTAACGATTCGTAGGTTCATCGTGCATCGTTCCGCATAATTCTTGATTTCGGAGAGCACAAAGGTTAGTTAATTTTTCTATGGACAAAAGCGGGTCTTGACTATGATCCGCTCCAATAGGAATAGGTTAGTGTGGTGGCTACTTGAGCTTCTTCTATACGAAGAAAGGGATCTGTATCGTGAGATCTTTGCATCCCTCCGCAACATAGCTATAGTAACTTTTTGCTATGCTCTTCCGCTCTTTTAATTAAGAGCTGCCGCGTTGCGCTGCTTCAAGTAGCCTAAATAGATATAACCTAGCATCCTAAGCCTTTTGATAAAGGCTAAGATTCTAGAAATGGGATCTATTACGGATGTGTTTATATCTAACACCTAATCCGATTTAACTATTTGAGACATTACGCTCATTTTTTTTTGTAAATTTTATAGTTACAATTTAAAAGCTTTACATCCTGGCCTAGGTCGAAGTGAGAGTTGGTCTTACGAATTAGAATTTTTTTTTCAATCGTTACTGCGGCATTTACGAGATTTGCAGTTAGCCTGTTAAGTAGTATTTTCTAAGCCTTTATTGTTATTATTTTTTTTAGAAAAAAAATGTGCTTGTCACCGGCGGTGACAAACTCCTGTGTAATGTATAACTAAGTCGGAGAACCATTACGTCGAAGAATCATTACGTCGCATGCAATCTAATCTAGTTAAATGGTATTTTATTTGTGTATTTCAGTATTTCAGTATTTCAGTATTTTGGTTTTCTTTCACTTCTTTTTGCTTATTTCTTATTTTTTTTTTTGTTTTCCTTCGCTTATTCTTTTCCTTCGTGCTTTTTCTTTCGTTCCTCTTTTTTTCTTTTTTTTTTTCTTTCTTTCGTTCCTCTTCTTTCTTTTGTTCTTTTTCTTTCGTTCCTCTTTTTTTTCTTTCGTTCCTCTTTTTTTCTTTTGCTCTTTTTCTTTCTTTGGTTCTTTTCCTTTCTTTCGTTGTTCTTTTTCGTTCTTTCCTTCCTCTTCTTTTCTTTTGTTCTTTTTTCTTTTTTTCGTTCCTCTTCTTTTCTTGTTCTTTTTCGTTTCTTTCGTTTTTTTCTTTTTTTTTTTTTAGTTTCGTTTCTTCTTTTTTAGTTTCGTTTTTTTCTTTTTTTTTCTTTTTTTTTCTTTTTCGTTTCTTTTATTTTCGTTTCTTTTTTTCGTTTTTTTTCCCGATTACTAACTCAATTATTTAACAAACTAACTTTTTTAACGGATTTCTTTTTCATCGAAATTTCTTATATCGAACTTTTTCAGCGAATTATTTTTATACCGAATTTTCAACAACTATTTTTATACCGAACTTTTCCAACAAACTTTTATACGAGTTTTTGTAACTTAGACCGAATTTTTTAAAGCAATTTATTATAGGATTTGGTGTACGTAGAAACAGTAAATTACTATATACGGAACTTTTAAAAATGTTATTATATGTAAAAGTTAGTTCACTGTAAAGAGAGTCGACTATATTTCTATTAATACTTGTACAGCAAAATAATGACATTGAATTAAAAATAAATTCAAACTTTAAGAAAACACGATATAAGTATAACTTTTTTTTTTTCTAGAAGTGAATATTTTTACTGGTCGTTGTTTTTTTTGCAAAAATTTAATACGTTGTTTGATATTTCTTTTATCCGTTACCTACACTTCGAAAATTTATTGTGATATTCGAAATTCATATATATTTTACCGTTTGCTAAAATTCGCAGTCAAATTTATTTTTTTCAATATTTGTCATAACTAGTAACCGTTTCTATTTAAAAAAAAATAAAATAAAAAAAATTGTAAGCGAAAAACAAAAAATTTGAAGACTTTCCGGAGGCTCTTAGGTCGGAAAATCATGTGACTGCCACCTCGATTATTGGTTATGCTGGTGCTTTTCCCATTTAACGAAATAAATAAACTTTTCAACGACAAAAATCATTATTGAGGGGTTTCAGAATTAAAAAAAAATAGCGTATTTCGAAAACAAGTAGGAGCTTAAAAAATCTTATTTGTATATCAAAACTTTGAAATCGGAAAATGAAATGGGAGTGTTTAGAGACTCCCATTTAACGAAATAAATAAACTTTTCAACGACAAAAATCATTATTACAAATTTGTCGGAAAATGAAATAAAATCGATACATCGCTCATTTGAAAATAAATACGTTATCTATTTCTATCAAAATTAGTTTTCCGCACGTTAATTCTGAAACCCCTCATTATATGTATCATAAAACTTTTGATTAGGTTTAGCACAATATAGAGAGTTTTGCATTATGATTTCATCAACTGACTTAGTTTGTAAATCGTGTAGAGCAATTTTAGAAAATATATGGATCGCTAAATAGATATGAATAAATTGATCCTAAATGAAAGGTTTAACAGCATTGTAACTAAAAATAGGTGGTCTGCAAATTAATAATTAAATATGATTAGTGTAATAACAATTATTAATAATAAAATATTCTGAGTAAATATAAAATGAAACCTTTATTTTTTTTTAATAAGGTAAAACACAACACATTAAAAATTAAGAAAATGATCTATGAAACAAATACAAAATTCGGAATTTGTTAACACAGACATTGGGTGTATTATTGCTCCGCCTTCGGACAACCATATAACGTATAATATTCGTGTTGAATAGACAGAATGGCATTTTTTTTTATAATTGCACACCGAAAATGTGTACAATGTTGGTGGCGCAGCTCTCCTGTACTACGAATCAGATTTCAAAATTAGGTGTAACGTAACACGATAAGGAAGAACATTCGTTTTGCCAAAAATCGACATATCTCCAAGATCAGCATAAGAAACTACCTTTTGCGCTCTAACAAAAAGTTTTCGTTGGGCAATTTTACAAAATAAACTACCCTCTCTAGATCCTAACCCTGACCCTAACCCTAACCTTAACGAATTTTGAGAATTTTGTCTGCGCCTCCAACCCTGTATACATTTTCGGTATGCTTTATAATTAGATCATTATGTCATGAGAATCGTATAGCCTAGTCATGAGAAAAATGGGGTCCTTAAGCGGTCCCTTAAAGCGGATTACGTAATAATTGACCAATCGGATCGTCAAAATTCGGATCAGCCCGACGAAGCAAAACAAGCGAAAAAAAGAGAAAAAAGCGATCAAAAATGGTACTAAACCCATCTTGGTGCATTATCAAAAAATGTCGGAAGGTAATCTTGTTATATAAACATATCTCCTCCGAATGGAAATTCAGTAAAAATTTCAATATTTGATATCTTTAATTTTTTGGGGGGTCTGTAATACGGAAACGGTTAGCCACATCGATTAAGGGAAATTTTCGAACTATTAGAGTTGGATAATAATCGGTAGAAGAGTTAAAAACTACAGCAAGGAAATAGAAAGTTAGTAACTAACGTACAAAAGTTAGAAACTAACGGATGCAGAGTTAGAAACTACTGGTAAAAATTTCAAACTATCAGGATAAAAAAAAATAAAGAAAAATGTATATAAGGATGCCTCTCTGGGCATAGATAGGGATAGATTGAACTCCCTTAGATGAGGAAACAACCTCCCTTTAATGACTTTCGTTTAATATATCTAAATCATGACAATAGTATAGAGTTAATCTTAGTGTTATTAGTACAATCGCAATTTTTTATATTTTTTACTTATCTTAATAAAGACCCGAATTCAATATACGTTAAATATTGTTTTCTTATAAAACGTTGTTAAAGCCCTTTTATCAATCATAAATCGATCCGAAAATAAATAAAATTTGTTAATTATCGTTGGATTTTTAATACACGCTAAATCATTTATATCCAACAGGTAGTTACAACGAACGCAAAACTCGATACACTCGTTTCACTACGTTATGGTATAATATTGACAAATTCAATATTAAGTTTTTGTTTGAATATTTACCCAACATGTTTGGTGTGCATAATTTGCACGAAATTTATGAAAAATACTATCAAGAAATACAAAAAAGACTCCAAATAAAATCCGATTTTATAATAAACATATCACATAATATTAAAAAAAGTTAGATATTAAAAATTAAGATTTTAACATTTGAATGGAAGTTAATAGAAAAATGACAAATTTTTTCTAAGTAAAAATTTTCTTAACTTTAAACTTAAATATTTCAACAACTATTTAATCAAATTTAATAATTTTTTTATTTTAATTAAATATTTCAACAACTATTTAACCAAATTTAATAATATTTTTATTTTAATTAAATATAATTCTAAGATTAAAATAAAAAATTTTTTACCAAATTTGATTTGATAGTGTTGAGATATTTTAATTTAAATTAAAAAAATTAAAAAAAATTTTACTAAAACTGATTCGTCCCTTTTCTATTGACTACCCCATTTGTCGAAAATGAACTATAAAAGTTTTTTAATACACCAATTTCTTTAAGTACTTGAGATCTCGACTTGCTAAGTGTTTGACATTTTGTTTGAGCCAACGAAGATCTTTAAAAGTAGATATACGTATGTAGTATTATAATATTCCCTATAAAAAAAAATCCCCTAGTAAATTTGTAAACATTTAGGTTTATTGTTAAGCTGAAATTGCTAATTAGAAGAGATGATCATATAGAGCCAATTGTTGCTTATCTAAAGTATCATGGCGGCTTTGGTATATGGAGTAATTGTTGACTTTCCGGCTTCGATTCGCTTGCGTGGCTATATTTCTCAACTAGAGTAATGTTCCAGGTACTCCATCAACAACTCG
>CAJVPZ010002080.1:0-13075 GCA_910592135.1 Racocetra fulgida | reverse complement strand
ATCAGTAAAAAATAATATTATTTAATAACCTATAATCAGTATTTAATCAGTTTATAATCAGAATGTCAGTTTGTATTAATTTAAAAATTTATATATAATCAGTAAATTTATTGATTTTTTAGTTTTTAACTTGTGTAATTTCGACCTTATTTCAGCATCTTGTCTTTCCCTATCTTTTAGTACTCTTTTTAATCTGTCGCCCAACCTTAATTCTACTATAATACCAGCTATCTCTTCTTTTATAATTTTAATAATTGGGTCTTCTCCTTTTTGTATTGCTTCATGAAAACATTTATGGTCTCTTTCTATAAGTGCAAGTTTAGTATACTCTAATTCTCCTTTATTATACCTTTGAAATTCTTCGAAAAGTTTTTCTATTTGTGCTTCGGCTACTTCTTTTAGGAGAAGTTGTTGTTCAGTATATTCCATCATTGTCTGTTCTACTTTTATATTTATCATTTCGTCTGTTATTGCTATTGTTATATCTTGGATAGCTTCTAATAGCTTTTTTTTTGTAACAGGTCTTTTTTCAGCAACTTGAACTAACTTCTGCTTCATTTGACTTGTTGTTTTTTGGTTATCATTGTTTGTTGTTGCTACTTGTTGCGATTGTTTACCTCCATTGCTTATTTTGTTACATGGTTTTTGATGTGTTTTTCTTGTTTATTTTTATTATGCATTGTGATTTTTGTACTACCAAAACAGATCTGCAATTCGGAGTCAAGGCCGATTCCCTAAAAATTCGCAAAGTGCAAAAAATATTAATAACTTTTTACGACTTCTTCTATTTCTTTGTTACTTCTGTTCCTTTTACTCAAGTCTTCTAAGAGACTGAGTGTTTTTTGTAGTCCTCTTCTTCTTTTCTTAGAGCTCTGAAATTCATTTCTTAGTAGCTTTTTGTGTCTTTCGTAGTTTTTATTAATTTTGTGTTTCGGAAATTTTGTGTTTTGATGATCAGCGAAAAAAGTGAGTGAAAAATCTAAATTATTGCTTGCACTCTTTAAGTTTTGCTTAGTAATAATATTCTCATTTTCTGATTCTGAATTAAAACTGCTATCTTCTAATCCAGAATTACTTTGCTTCTTTTCACAACTTCTTATATTATACTCATATTTGCTATAGTACTTATATCTATTACTTCTAGTTTTAGATAGCTGCTAGTTAACTTTGATATTAAAAAGAATACATTGTATATATATAAATATTCTTTTCTTTTTTTTGCTACTGAATTTTCAACTTCTACAATAATATTATGCTATATATTTTCTTTTTCTGGTTTAATATTATTTTAAAACTAATAAAAAGTTGGTGTAATTATAGTTTTTTAAAAATCATTAAGTAATAAAGCCAATTTCTTGTCTAATTCTAATTCAATAGCTTGTTTATTATATTTTAGCAAGATCAAAATTTTTTGTATAATGTTGTTTTTTACTTAAATGAGATAGCATAGTTAACAATCCTATAATTAGCTAAATAATAAGAAATAGAAACAATATAAACAATATAAAAAGTTATTTAATCCAATTTTAGATTTAATTTTGGTCTTGTAAATTTCAAATCTGAAATTAGATTGGATAACTTTTTATTATTATAGAATGAGTTGTAGTATTAGTTTTATTATTAAGTTTATTATTAGTTATTATTAGTATATTATTATTATTATATTATTATATTATTATCTTGTATTCTATTATTGTATTATTGTGAAACTTTAGATATTATTGGTTAGTTATGCATAGCATTAGAAACTGATAGAATGGTAACCGTTTTTACCGTTTTTACCATTCTTATCATTTTTATCATTCTTATCATTTTTATCATTTCTACTATTCTTTCTGTTTCTACCGTTTCTATCGTTTCTTATTATTTCTATTAGTTTTAGATAGTTTAGGAAAAGATATATAAACCCTGGCTTTTCTACCTTTCTGCTAGTTAGTTTGAATCATCTTTAGATAGACTCAAGTAGATACAGAAACTCTCTTTGATTATAGGATTCTTTCTTGTAATTAAAGTCTTATATATTGTAAATAAAATATATCTTTCTTTAACTATATACTTTCTACGAACTGCTCTTAGTAAAGTAACATTCCACTTCCACACCACTATAATCTCGCAATGGAGCTCTATAGCTGTGTGCTTTATTACTTGTACTGTATTAAGAATGCTACAATTTACCTATAACAATTTGGTGCCTTCTGGTGGAAAAGAAAAATTCTTGTTCTAAAATCTCTATTAGCTTTAGTTTTTCTTTAATAACTCTACAAATATTGCCCAATTTTAAAAATTTTATCTTCTTTATGTTCTTGAAAACATTCTCTATCTTTTAGTATATAGGTTACTTAATACCAAAACACTTTCCTATCGCTTTAAAAATCATCAAAGTTTTTATTCTCTTTTCTTTACTATATATCATGTCTCTACATACATTATTACATAAACTTGACTCTTCATATCTCGTCACCTGCTTAACTGATTTGGATAATTTCACCTTCTTTAGATTCGTAGAAAGCTCACTTACATTTCCTTTCTAAGTTACAAACCTTGTTAATATAGTATTAACACCTTAAACGTTTGACCTTTCTATTGTAGTTAAAGTTTTATACTTTAAGGGAAACTCTGCCAGATTCACTCTCCAAGAAGATATTTATTTATGACCCAGCTATTATTAAAGAGTAATAGATTGTCTTTAAAAGTCTTGACAAATTGAAAGAGATTTGCTCAAAAGGGTACACTTGAAGCCTCTGCTTTCATAGCAACCTAGGAAGTCCTGACAAATTGAGAGAGATTTGCTTAAAAGGGCACACTTGAAGCCTCTGCTTTTATAGCACCCAAGAGATAGCTAGCAGCTTACTGCGAACCTTAATTAGGAAGATTAAGTGTGAATTATCTACGAGCCAAAGTGTAGATATAAATAATTCCACCCAAGATTATCACAACAACCAGAACACTTTTAATTAAATATTATAACCAAGAGTTTGCTTACAGCATTATATGTATCGAGCATACAAGTTATATTTAGAACAAATTAGAAGACACATACAAGACCATGAAGATACTAGTCTTTCTAATAATACTTTCCAAGTACTTTCACCTGATGATTCATGTAGACACTGCTTTTCTGGTCGCAACTATCATCGCTCTTTCCATAGTTTTTAAAATTGGTATCAATAACAATTTGCTGCTACTTCTTATATCCAGATAATAATTGCAGCTCACCTTGATCTAATCACAGACTCTGACTACCCTTTAGCTCGAGTTTCAGTTAGAAATCTTATCTTTAGTTGCAGATATCGACTTCTTCTTAAAAGTCCTCACTGAATAGCAACTATCTTTTTAACTAATTATACTAAATATTGGCTTGCTTCTTACTTGCCTCTGACATTTGTTTTTAACATTTTTAATCCCTATATTGAAGACCCTGAGTATACACCTAGTGTCTATCAAATCACTGACATTGACCAAGAATTAGAGGACTCTAGTTTACCTATCACCTCCACATCCCAAAGTGAAAATACTTATATATATCCTAGCAATTTACCTGAACATAGCCCTGTTTTACAACCAGGAGACCTAAAAGATATCTCTAATATAACTATCTTAACATTTTTTTTACCTCCTTACGATGAAAATACAACTCCAATTCAATTTTCACTTAGATCTAATATCTCTGATTCTCTTTATACTGATATTTCTTTACATACTATACCCGTTTCTGTAGTTAATCTCCTTCAGACCCAACCTGTTAATCGATTTACCTAATTATTTAATTATATTATATCTACTACTAACTTACCTCCTACTAATACACCTATTGCACCTGGAGCCTACCTATAAACTAACTTAAATCTTAGCACAACTCCTTTAAATACACCTTCTTCATTTCGAAATTAACCTCCTACTACCTTTCTATTAGAAGACTCTAATAATAACCAAGTTAATAATAATAATACTAAACCACCTGAAGAAGAAATAAACGAACAAGTATTTGATGCTGAAACCAACTTTACTGTAACTGACAACGAAGAACCTAACAATCATATAGTATACCAAACTAACCAAGCTCTTACTCAGGCTGCTGAAGCTATGGCTGCTGTAGCTGCTGCTCTTAAATGTGGTGATGAAAAGTTTCTTATCAAAATAGATTTCTATCAAGGTGATAGAACCCAAGACTCTATAACATGGATAGAAGAATTTAACCATGCTGCTAAAGCCAACCACTGGAGTGCTGCTTGACAGTTGGAATTAGCTGCTGCATATATGAAGGACAATGCCTAAGAATAGTTCACTAGCTTTGCTAATGCCCCTAATCACTACTATAGTGCTTAATATAGAACTAATATTAATGGAACTGATATTATGAGTTTTAGTCACTTGTTTAAAGAAAAATTCAATACCTCTAAACAAAAAGCTACTTGACAAAAACAGTCTTTTGAAATTAAACAAGAACAAGACACAGTTGACACTTATGTTAGTCAATTTAAATGATTATATCATTGAGTGGAAGACCCTGCTAATCGTCTTTCTGCAGTTCTGCTAGTCTAATTTTTAATTCAAGGACTATGCCACAAGTATACTATTAATGTACAAGCTACAGAACCTGCTGATTTAGATGCTGCTATAAGAGAAGCCCGAAGATAGGAAACCGGATGAGCTATGGCCGCTAAAATAATACTAATAGTAATGGCAATGCCCAAGTAATGGAATGACTTATGAACAACTTGCTAAACTAAATATCAATTTAGCTGCATAACAACCTACTACTCCTGTCTATTACTCTGAAACTAACAACAACAATAATAATAACTCCTCCTGACGAGATAACAACAACAATTCCCAAGATGCTACTTGTTACTACTATGGTAACAGAGGATATTTTATTCGAGATTGCAGAATCAAAAAAGAGGATAGCTGAAGGAACTTTCGAAATTATTACTCTTCTAGTCGAGACTATAGATACTTCTCTCAAAATAATCGATTCTATGATAGATCTCAATCTCGCAACTGGGACAGATCCAGAAATTGAGACTATGACCAACGTAATAGATCCAGAAGTAGAAGCCAATTTCATAATAGATATTACTCTAACAATTGCTTCTTCTATAACTAAAACAATAGGTCTCAAAGCCGATTCTCCACTCCTTATCTTCGAAATATATATACTGCAGATACTGCCAATGACTATACCTATGAACAATTTAAAACTTTCTTAGTCAACAAATCAATTAGAACAGCCTTAACTAGTTATCTTGTTGAAGAATCTAGCACCTCTAACCAGACACAGATACCAACTTATACTACTTCTGTTAAATGTAATATTAAACTCAAAAACAGACTCTATCATGCTATTATTGATAGTAGTGTTGCAATTAGTATGATCTCACATCAAATTTTCAAGGAACTTGGTCTGAAGATTAAAGCTTCCTCCACTAGCTTAATTGTATCAGTCACAGGACCCTCTACTAAACCTTTAGAAATTATCAAAAACCTTCCTGTTAAAATCGAAGAAATTACTATCTCTCTAGATGTAGAAGTAATGTCTGCTACTTCCTACTCTCTGCTCTTAGGAAATGACTGGTCACAGAAAGTTGAAGCCAGTTATAATTAGAAAAATAAGGCTTATATTATCTGATAGAACAAAAAGAAGACCATGTTTCTACTACCTATAAACATACCAACCTCTATCTGCTCAACCTACTGTTACTGATGAAAGAGAATTAGCTCAATTCGAACAGGAATATCTTACTCTCAAGGAAGCTTATACTATTATTCCTATAATCTCAACCAATGAAAACTTTTAGACCATCCAAATCTCCAGATCCAAACGCCAAACTCTTCAAGTATTATTTAGTAAAACTTGCTGAGGATGCAACTTTGTTAGTCACCTTTTCACTGATTGCCCTCACAACCAATGTCACTATTGTCATCAATATGGACATATTTCTGCTCACTGCTCTCATCAAACTTCAAAGAGAGATATTTGCAAGACCTGCTCTCAACCTGGACACCTTTATAGAAACTGTCCTCAAAATAGATGTCACCAATATGATCAATATAATCATATCAGAATCGACTGCCCTCTTGCTGGTTATAAGTTGGATAATCAAAGATATAGATATGGATATTCCTCTGACAAAGTAAACAACCAATGGCAAACCTACTACTCATGAAGAAGAACCCACCATTGTTGTCAATGCAAAGTGTCTCAAAGACCCGAAGAACTTAGATTGCTTGATCAGAATCTAGTCTGTAGAGCATACTAGACTAACTTCCACTATAAATTAGACTGAGATGACCCTTGAAGCATTGAATACTTCATCAATGGTGATAGTCAAGGAATATTAACTAAATGTTAAGTCTGTAGCGAAGAATTTATTAGATCCAGAATAATGTTGTTAGTTGAAATACCCTATTTAGTCAAATATTTAGACAATTTGTGTCTAAATATATTTCGACATGATGCTATTTTTTTGTCAAAATATCAAAATCCTAAATTTAACTAAATGTTTAAATAGTTGACTAAATAAATATTATACTAAATGTCTAAATAGTTGACTAAATAAATATTATATAACTAAATGTCTAAATTGATAATACAAAAGAATTATATATTTTGTTGTATTCATATTGCATGTATATTTATTTATTTGACTTGTATTAATTTTAAATTATTATCCTCGATCACTTTGTTGGTAAATACACGAGAATAAATATATGGAATATGGTTCACTTCACATTCTCTTTGGCATGCCATTTACTATTCTTATAAAGTCATTTTCATACTATCATATTCATTTCCTTTGCTTACAATTTAAATACAATTCTACATGTTTATCATCTTTCACTTGCACTTTAAATACGATATATATTGTCGCACTATTTCTTCACAGAGTGTTGCTTACAATAGTAATTTGAAAAGCATCATTAGTAACTGGAGACTAATTTAACTAAACCGAGTCTTACTATACTTACATTTACTGTTGGATGTGTCTCTAATTACTGTTTAGCATTAAGATTACAATCACACTGCCTATACTGCGTAGAAGCTTCTTTATCAAATAGTCCAAGAGTTGTGTAATCACAATCTTGAAGCTATGACTAATTAGATTATAAGTTCTTGCACTGCTAAGCAGTCATGAAGCCTTTCACTATCAAACAGCCCTAAAGTCGTGACTTATAAAAAATAACTTTATTTTGGGCAGTGGGTTGAAATAAGAAATCTAGCCTAATATCATAAAGCGAAATGAAAATCTTTATGTATGCCCCTTATGTACATGATATATGTCATAATTCAAAAAAAATATCATTTTGACGTAATATACATGATCTTGTGATAATGCTGACTTAGTCACTTTGCAAAATTAATTTTATAAAAATTATGTAATCAAGTATTGTAAATGGCCAGATACGTAAAAGACCCAGGTCTTTTACATTCCACCGATTTTAAAACCTACAATAAGCTCTGGTATAGTACATGGTTAAGAGGTTATATCATTAAGAGGATAATTTTAAAAAGCATGCATATTTTATTTCTAACGGGCAGTTTAGATATTTGAAAAAAACTATATATTCGATACTTTTATAATCAACTAAATTTAAAAAATCTTTTGCAGTATAGGTAATCCTATTAATAAAATATATTATTAATCAATTGTTTTAGAATATGTGTTACCTGTACTGCAAAAGATCCTAATTTAATTATTGAACATCGATTAAATTCTGCACCAAATTTATCTTTATCGAATTCTTCGATTTTATCATTATTCAAGTCTTCATCCAAATTATTATCACTATTAATATTTTCATTGTTATTATTTGATTCAATATTATTTAAAATTATTAAATTTTCAATTTCCAAGTTTTGAGCTTCAATTTCAGGATCAACAGGATCTTCAGATTCGTCTAATTCATCAAAATCTTCTTTTTCATCAGCTTCAGAAAACAAAGCAATATCTCGAAAAACAGTTTGTATTTCCTCTTCAGTTAATTCCAACCCATAAAAACTTAATTCTTGTTTTGCATTTGATATTAAATAGGAACTTATTTTTACTATTGATTCTAAATTTTTTGTTCTTAGCTTGTTACGTCGATCTCCTAAAATCCATCCACAACATGATCATATATGCTTACAACTTGCTGCATGAGGACATACTGAAAACAACTTAACTGCTAAAGAAGAAAGTGGGCCTAATTTATCTTTAATACCATTACCTGTAGTTTTCCACTATCGAATTGGGCTATCAACAGTTGATTCATAGGATCCATTATAAGGTTCTTCATTGCAAGCATATTTATGTAATTGTGCTTTTAATATCTCTAGATCACCTTTTTTAGTTTTTGATCTAACCATATTAATCTATAAACGCCTGCAATTTCAGCTACTCGAGCAAATTGTGATGATTTAATTCCAGCACCTATATTTTTTAGTAAATATATGTTTAAAAAAAAAAAAAACTTAAATAATAATAAATATTTAATAAATTAAAAAACAAACCTAATATTTAGGATGTAAGTAATATGCTAATAGATATTCGTTATAGTCAAATATATGAAATCTTTCATTAAAAATTGAGACGCATTTTCGATAAAACATTAAATGCTGATTTTGAAAAATATTTTTAATAATGATAGCTAATTTAATATAACCTAAATAACAGTCAGCCAAATTAGCCATTTTGCTTTCAAGACACAGAATAGTATTACTAATTGGTTTTAAAATATTAGAAACATCTAGGACATTGTCAAAGAATCCACGATATTTTATATATGTTTTGACAATTTTTTCAGTTTTGTTATTGAATAAATGCGCATTTTGATCTAAAATCTTTAAATAAATTTATTGGTTATTAAAATAATAAAATTATAGGCAATTTTTATTTGTATATAGGTGTATATACACGGGCACTATAGAAATCAACATTTTGATTATGAAATTGCTTTTTGGCTTCTAACAAAAAAAATTCTTTTGCAAAATTTTGGTATAAACTATCGTATAGCACTGCATACAGTATCCCAGATATTTTACAAAAAAGCCAGTCTAAATTGAATAATACCTCCCAAATATCAAGGGATGGAAGGATAACACAAATAATTGTTATTGATCACTATATACTTTGTTATTGATTACTATATACTTTGTTATTAAACATATCAAACCAAATAAAAAGATTGCACTATTAATATGAAAACTGGACCACAAATCGCTTGTAAAAAAAAGGGAGGATACTATTTCAGGGGGGGTACTATATGCAGTACTATACGGTAGGTCTATTCCAAATCTCAAAACAACTTTTACTTGAGTTTAATTTTTTATTATACAAAATTTGTAAATTACAGATTAATATCCCATGTATATACACATAATGTACAAATAGTTTTTTTCAAAATATATGATATATTTAAAATATAATTATCTCTTCCAAAGATAATTTGTGACAATATACAGAATATATATATTCATACACACTAGTCCAGCGAGTCTTGGTATATTTTTTTAATCCACCGCCATATACATTCTTATTTATAATTAAAGAATGTAACTGATGCGATGAATTAAAAAAATTAACGATCATAGAGCATTGATAAAGAATTTTTTTAGCAAATTTATGCTTTAAAATATCATTGGAAATTAAATTTATACAATACACAATACAACATAAATTTAAAATATGTAGATATGTTTCAGAAATTAATCATCACGCAACTGTACAATTTGAGCCACCATTGGTTACTATAGCTCCAAACTTATGTGCATCAAGTTCATCAAATATTTTTTGAATGCATTTTTGTAATGTTTCTCCAGTATGACTCTGATTAGATAAGTCAACTAATTTCTAAAGATATTCTTGTCCGCAGATGTATGAATTACAAAGTTCTATAATGATTTTCCGCTTGGATCTGTCCATCCGTCTAAACATATTTTAAAATATAAAATAAGATTACATCTCATTTCTCTGATAGTTATTTTCTTATAACTATTTACCTAATATCATACTGGATAGCAATTTACTAACAATATATATATTGTGAGAATAAAATTTAAGTTGATTCATAATTTTTAAGGTTAGAGTGAGGATTGTTAGTATAATTATTCCATTCTAATCTAAGTGGATTCCGAATCTATTATAGTTCTATTTCCACTTACAATATATACAACTCATAAAATGCTAAATTGCTATCTGTATGATGTTGGATAAATGGTCTGTAAAAATAATTATAAAAAAAATACCAAGAGTTAATTGTTGGCTTTTTCTAAAATATTTCTAATATTTTGATTGAGTTTAATAATTTCAGCATTTAATAATCAATCTGCAAGTAATTGTCTTGACAGTGGTTGATATCCAGGCCGTAATTCTCATAATGCATCAATAAAATATGGATTGCTAATAATGTAAAAAGGAATATTACATACTATAAATGCTTTAATTAAAGCTGAATTAATATTATTTTTATGCTGTGGAGTTAATTTGGTGCTTTCTAAAAACTCTGATAATGATGCTTGATCGTCTGCTAGTTTACATTTTTTTTTACTTAGTTCAACACCAGGTGTAATTTCTTGAGATGCAGCCTGGCTACGGCCTTGTCGATTAGCAATAATTTGAGTATAGAAATCTATAATATCCTTATTTTGATTAGGACAATTTAAAGCCAAGTGTTCTTCTAAATCTATAGGTTTGGCACGTGCCCAGAATGCACTGCATTCCTTACACTGTCCTAAACAATGACCTTTTACAGAAGAACCTTTGTCGAAGAAATTCTAAACTCCTGCAAGTGGCCGTCCAGCAGACTTTTTTTAAACAGATTCTTGGAGATTTTCACTTTGAGAATTTTCATCTTGTGAGGTATTATCTTGAAAATTTTCATCAAAATGAGATTTGCTCATTTTTTTTTATAAAAAAAATAAGACCGCGAAAATTAAAGTTTATATTTTTTAAATCAGTTGATTAAAAAAAAAGTTTTATTTAAAAAAATTTTTTTTAAATACTGGATTTAAAATATAAATTGATATGAATCTTTGCTTACTATTACTATTAATTAATATATAAAGCAAAGCACTATTTAATCCTAATTGCAAACTGTATTTATAGAACAACCTTAAACCTGTAAAAGCTTGATCACTAGAAAAGTATTCATGAGCACAATATAGAGTTCAAAAAACTTGAATTACTAATATCTTTATAAGTAAAAATAAAAACTGATAATGTTTGTATTTTCTAATTATCGCTATAAATAAAGTGATATAATCCTTTTTTATTAAATAAACTCATTGAATTAAATAGTTAACGTTAATTCTTATCATTATATTGTCATTCAATTAAATAAAAACTTGTTATAAAAAGGGCTATGTTAAATTTATAATCTTGAATAACCAAGTTTAAAACTTAAACATCGTAAGCCTTCATATAATAAAACTGATGCATATTAGAAATACTAGTTAACAAAAACTTAAATATAAGTATATTTATTTTTTACATAATTTTTTGCTTTTTACATTATTTATATTCAACAAAGACGAGTTCATTTTTCACTAATCACACCTTTTTATACTACTTCATTATTGCATTACTTTTTTTTATGTTTAATTATTACTTACGGCACAAGATTTTAAATGCAAGATTACTAATCTAGTAATAAAATCATGCATAGACATATTTAAAATAAACTTTCATGCATAACAAACTTTAATTGTAGTCATACAAACTATAGCAAGAGTAATCCAGATCCAAGGTATAATCATTAACAAACTCTGAACATAATACACAGTGACTGTATGAAAAAAAAGCACGTATAAATTTTCAAGTATTATTTATGATATATGTCGTATCCCAGATTGGAATCTGCCCGATTTAGAATCCGGCTGTCCCAATTCAAAATCGGGTAGCCAGATTTAGAATTCTTATACGGGGTACCCGGTTCAATAATTAGTAAGGTTAGGATTAGTGTTAGAATATTAGTATAGTGAGCCGGGTACCCCGTATAAGAATTCTAAATTTGGCTGTCCTGATTCTGAATCAGGGCAGCCGGATTCCGATTTGAGCGGATTCCAAATCCGGGTACAACATAAACCTGCTTGAAAGGGCTTGTACATAAAAGTAATCGTTTTTGGCTCGATAGTATTCCATTTTCAAGATATAATTGTTTAACAAACTGTGAACATATATACGTATGTAGTGAAAAAATCACGCATAGATGTAGGAAAGTTTTCAGATATCTTTCGATAATTAATTAATAAATAAACCTGTTTGGTAGGGGGCTTGTACATAAAGCAGCTATTTTTGAAATGAATCTGTTTTAAGATAACATGAAATCTACAACAATAAACCAGTTCGGATGCTTACTAATGCTTTTAATTTAGATATTTCAACATATTTAGACATTTCGATATTATTTAGACATTTCGGCTTTATTTAGACATTTCAGCATTATTTAGACATTTCGAAATTATTTAGAATTTTGGCACTATTTTAGAATTTCGGCACTGTTTTAGAATTTCGACATACTAAATATTAAATATCGAAATATTTCTACAAACTAAAAACAATTTCAGCTAACAACATTAATCCAAAATGTACAAACTGGATACAGTTGAAGAAGATGCCTAGTTTTGTAACTTAGAGCATTTGTATGCTTACAAGGCTGCCAAAGATATTAAATAGAACTCTCACTACAATCTGTAGACCTGAGTTAAATATTATACTAAGTCTATCAGAAATGTAGAATATACTTATGACCTCAACCAAAGTTAAATCTATCACTTAGCCTAATCCAACTAGGAGAAAATAATGAACAGATTGCTAGTACACTCAAACCTCTAGCAACTAACCACTCTAACCAAAACTATACCAATGATGAAATCAATCTCATTATGAGAGCCCCTTATGTTTAACTAACCTCAACCAAAGATGATGAATTACAAAGAATTCTTACTGAATTTTTCGATATTAGCTATCCAGATTTTGATCAGCACCGAACAATGCAGAATCTACAAAGAAACTTCTAAAGAACTGTAGGACTCTGTAAAAATTGTCTTATGGCCAAAGCTAAGACTGAACTTGCATAATACGATCAGTATTGTCAA
>CAJVPZ010002079.1:0-13075 GCA_910592135.1 Racocetra fulgida | reverse complement strand
TAGAAAGCGTTTTCCTTGCAAGGTTTGTAATATACCAACTAGCTCTAAGCCAGGCCTTTGCAGAAAGCATGCTAGTGAATATTATGTAACCCAGTATATTAATAGGCTTTGGGAAAAAGCTCAAGACTTATGTTATTAGATATATACACTTGAGTGACGAGAAATTTATTTTTTAGTTATCATCTAGTTTGATTATAAAATATAAAAATAAGGTGTTCTAGCTATGAAAAAAATTACACCAAGCTAAATAGTATAAAATATATATAAAATATAGCAGGATGATGATTAAAATGATTTTTAACAATATGTCATATAAAGGTGTGAAAAAAGTGTCCCAGAGCTTCTAATTTCACTCTACTAGTGCTCATCAAATCCTAATCTCAACCTGGTCATTCCCATTTGCACTTTCTAGAACCAACCAAAAATTTAAATGTAAAAGAAAAGTATTTAACTATAAGTTAATGTCTAAAGAAAACTAAGAATCTTTTATGGATCAAATTAATTCAAATATGAATACATACCAAGTTCCTACCAATACTAATATAACAGAATCTCTCAAAAAGACATGGCACAAAATATAAACCTGTATTATTAATACAGCATACCAATTTATTCCTAACAGGAAAATTATAACAAAAACTTTTTCCACTCATTTACTCCCAAAGCAGCACAACTTCACAAAGATCTTAAAATAATTAGGCATATAATACATCAGATTCAAAAATATTTACACATAATATTATGTTACCAGACAATATATTAGATCTAATTAACAATCTCAACACCAAACACAACTTCACCATTAATACACCACCACAACTTCAATCAGATCTAGCCTCATAGATACGAGAAATTAAAGAATACTGAAAAACACTATATAATGCAAGAAACCTTGAAAACACACAACATCTTAAACAGCATATCAATCTAGCTACAAATAAAAGATGTAATCAATTACTAACTAATCTAACAAAGATGATAAACAGTATACTAAATTGGCATACTGTAAAAACACTGTACATTTCGAAAATATCAAGACTGACACTGATATTATCAATAATCCAGATGATATTAAACAACATATACGTAATCATTATGATGAATAGACAGCACACTATCCATATAACACTACAATTTTTAACCAATATTGGAAAATTGAATATCAATCTAAACCAGAAATAAAAACAGAATGATACAATTCTGTACTTAGAGAAATCAGTACAGAAGAAGTTATACAAACAATTCAACAGCTACCTAATAATAAAGCATGCGGCCCATTAGAGATTAGCTATAAAATGATTAAACATATTGAACCTAATATGTTACAAGCTATCACTGCACTCCTTAACAGATGTATCAATATCCAAAATATTCCTAAACAATGAAAAGACAGTAGAATTTATCCTATTTCTAAAAAACCTCAATTTGATGGAAATCTCAACAACATCAGACCAATTAGTCTAATTGAACACATCAAAAACTTTATACTAAAATCCTTACAAATTGATTAACCAAAACTTTTACAATACATGCCATACTTAACCTACATAATTATGTCACACTTCCAGGCAACTCAATAAACAATTCAATATACATACTCAACAATTTCATAGAAAATGCTACTTGTAATAAAAAACAAATATGGATACTCTCACAAGACATGAGTAAAGCATACAACTCTGTCAATTTACACCTTCTCATTAAAGCTCTACAAAGATTTAACATGCCTTCACAACTTATAAACATTATACAAAACCTTTTACACAACTGATGTAATCAAGTTATTACCAACTTTGGACTTACAATAATATACTTAGTAAAGGATGGTATTGACCAAGGAGAAACTATAACACCATTACTTTGGCATATCTACTATAATCCATTAATCAACCACATATACTACAAATACAAAGGATATACATCTTTAGTTCAATAGCTTATACAAGTCAACTCCACAAAATATAAAAGCAAATCTACGTCAACATCTATTTTAGCCTATATGGATGACACATTATGGCTTAGCTCATCTATAAGCCAACTTTAACAAATAATTCACACAGCTGCATTCTTTTACACAATGGCCTATATTAAAGTAAATCTACAAAAATCTGTTCTCATCTCTAACACCAATCTAACACCTCTACTATTACTACACAATCTATACACACTCCTTTCAAATTTTTAGGTTGCTGGTTTATAGCTACTCTCAAATACAACAAACAAATTAAACTTATAAAACAAGAGGCATCAGGACTCAATGATATACTTAAAACTAAGAATATAACAGATAAACAAGCTACTTACATTATCAACAATGTAATTATTTCAATCATAGAATACTATATTTACAATATAATAATTCTAAAAACTACTTGCAACTCAATATTATCCTTATATATTATAACAGCTAAATATAAAGTTAAATTACCTATTACAACACCCAACAGTATCATGCTTAATCACAATATTTATAAAATTAAAAACATCTGGGATATTCAACTACAACATCATATTTCTAACTTCCTACTTAGAATCAATAACCCAAACCTTACAGGTACTAGTACACACATAAGGCTTCAACAATTACAAAATAATTTATAATCAACTACCAATATTCTTCAACATCTACAACCCTTAATTGATGGACCAAACAAAAACACTACCACATTTAAAATTATACAACTACTTAACCAACTTCAACTTAATATAAATATTCACACTAATTTTACTCAAATTCATATACTTTAGTATTCTTATACAACTATCAAAAAAATATTACACATACATAAATTATATTTATCCTTCAAAAAACAACTATATACAAAAAATATTATATATTTTGAACAACTTACATCATATGATAATACATCTCTACTCAACTGATCACACATTTCATCATGACTACAACACATCTCTACAGGTCGTAAACTACTATAGTTTATAATACTAGAGAATACAATCATTACTAATCAATAAACTAGATTAATTAATATTCAACTACAACTATCAAACACAAATACTCTATCTTTCAATACCAGTCATTATAAGACTAAATCTAAACCTTGGTTAATCTTATACAATAACAATAACATAATTCTAAGAAAAGCCAGAAGATATAATCACCATAATGACTCAATATCAATCACATATTGGCAAATTGAATTTGACTATTTTCACATTAATCTCTACCTATTACCTATATATATCTGTAAGCCATGTACAGGATGTTTACTAAACTCCAACTAAATTAAGAATATATATACATTAAATGTTTCTACCAACTTATCCAACAAGCTTTTATACAGAAAAATAAACAACAACACTCCTAACAAACTCAACTTGCATGCTAATCTACTGGACTCAATATACTCAATTGCATTATATAATCCAACTACAATACCAAGACTACCAACTATTACAATCTATATAATGCAGTATTTGAAGTCTTTAAGAACAACTAACCTTCACAAACTCTGCAACAAATAGCAATGAATAATTCAGCATACACACAACTAACTTTTTATACAGATGGATCAGTTAGTGATATTACTACTGAGCGATGTATAATGGGTATAGGCTGGATTCAAACAGCTGATAACATTGTATTACACAATTACTCTGCTACAATTCAATTCTGACTCTCTTCTTATAAAGCTGAACTACTTGCAATCTTTTTTGCAATTTGCATATATCCATAAAATAGTAATATTACCATCTATACTGACTCACAATCTATAATATCTAAGTTCAACAAACTTACTCAACAACCACTCAGACCAAATAAACAATACTTATATAACTACTGGCCAATTTAGCATACATTACTAAATCTTATTAAATCCTACAGGTTAAAAATTAAACTTCAAAAAATCACAGCATACAGCAACAATATATTTAACGATTTAGCTGATAGTCTAGCTAAAAACTGAAATCATATAACCGATCTTGAATTCTTATACAATAATATTTACAATCCATCTTACTATTTACAATATACAACTTATACATTTGAGCAACCAACTCATAGATCTATCAAAAACATTTGTAATAGCCACATAATAGCATTATGGTCCTCTCAACACCGAATGGAAAACATTATACCTCTTGCAACACAAATTGATTAGAATGCTACCTGGCTTTATTTAAACAATAATCACAAAAAATCATCCTTCTATACTAACTTCAAACTCTGCCAAGAAAAAACCTTCAAAATCAAACTTATGTTTAATATACTACCTACACTATCAAATCTACATACTCTATATCCTCAACACTTTCTAGACATTAACTGCATTTCATATAACTTTTATGAAGGTCAAATATATTAGCTTACATGCCTAATTGCATCCAATTTAGATACAATCATTACTAACACAATACAATAATTTTTGCAAGTCTTCAGACTTGATATATCATATACACAATGTCAAAAGCTACAAAATAAACTTATCCACTATTCAAGTTTATCACTTAATCTCTACACCAGAACCAATACAAATATATTCACAACTCTACAAAGGTTTATACCCATTATACTTATACAAACTATTAGAAAATATACAGACTCTAACAAAACAGCAACAAATATTACTATTCAACTACTTCTACAACTATCTCAAAATATATACAACTTAATTTGGAAACTATACTGCACAAAGTTATCAAACTAGAAGCAAGAACACAATATATTCACCTATATAAACAGAAATCAAACTAGACAAAACACAATACTCACATCTAGTAATAACCCATGATTAAGAATACCATACACCTACAGCTGTAGCTGTGGTCTACCTGACTAACAACATATAGACAATAACTGCCTACCCCTTGGAAAAGCAACTAAAAAAGTATACACATGGCTAACTTCTTAGATAAAATATAGCACACCCACTAACAATATTATAAATTATAAAATATAGTTGAGTTTTTAACCACTCTAGTAGGTTTAGATTGCAGATAAATTAGATTTTAAAATCTATAGTTTGAGTCTTATTTTTGTAAAAATATTTGTAATTATTGGTCTTATCAGCCAGAGAATCTCTTAGTGGATTCTTAATACAAATTATTCAATAAAGATAAAAGCAAAACCTCACCTTAAAAAAAAAAAAATTAAAAAAAAAAATTATTTTTTTGGAATATTTTTTTAATTATATATTTGTTTTATCTGTATTATTCTTTTGAATATTATTTGAGGTATTATTATAACAATAAATTAATAATATATTTTTTTTTTGGTTTTAAAGTGACCTCTTGGTCGCTGTCCTTTTATTCGATTATTGTTAACTTTTACAGTATAGAACCTTATACTGTACACATATTTGGAAAGTATAATTAGCCACATATACAACTTTTGATTGGCTATTTAAGTAAACACCTGAAGGTTCTACACTATCTACCATATCTATAACCTTACCAAGTTACCCATTTAAACCCTCTGTGCCTATATATATTAATCTTCTAACTAAGCAAGAATACATTAGTACCCCTTATTTTCAGATCTCTAACTTAGAACTTTAAGGCAGACTCACTTATAAGAGCCCTTTGTCCTCAAGGTAAACCTGCTAGAGCTTTTCATATCCACAATCTGGCTAACCTAGGCTTTAGTTATACTGAGTTTGAGAACAAGTACTTGCGAGCCGAAGCCACTACTGTTACTTACTTCTGCCTTTGTAGAATTTACTCAAATCCCAGTATACACTTTATAGACCATTACTAGTATCTAAGTTCTATTAGCAATCTAAACTCCCAATCTAGATAGCCCAGAAGGGCTGTGATTTGCCTTTGGTCCTTACGGTTAGGTCTTTTTTTTCCAGTTACTTGGTCAGTAACCTAGTTGATATAGTGTTTTGCCAAACACCAGTCCTTGTTCAGATTACTAAAATTGGTATCCAGATCCCTTAGATAGCCTTTTACATAATACTGTTAAAGATCTGTGCTATCTTTCTACTCAGAACTTGCCAAGCGGGCTTCTGTATGCTTCAATATCTGGATTTATACAACTGTTTCACTTGAGTTTAGTATAACTCATACATCACACTACAATTATACAGCTTTCCAATAACCTCTGATACAACCAAGTTTACAAATCCAATGATCCATCAGATTACATACAGTCTGTTGTAATACATTCTGTAAAATTTGAATTTTGTCGCCTGTGAGATTCAAACTCTTGTTTTGCCACTTGGGAGTGTAACAACTTGACCACTTCACTAAATCATCACACTCTAAGTTGATAATATTTTTATCTTATTTATAAAATGTTTTTTTATAAAATTATATAAACATATTACTTAAACATTTAATCAAATATAGGTTTAGGTCACAGATAACTCCTATAATTTTCAAGTTAATAAGAGCTTTGTCTGAGTCTCTAGTTTTAGTATTTTATAGATATAAAGTTCAAATAATATAATTTCTTTATTTAATTTGTAAAGAATTTAATTAAGATAGAGGTATAGTTTCACCTTTGAAGATTAAAAAAAAAAAATTTAGTCAAATAAAATAACTTGTTAATCAAAAGTCTAATAATATTATATTACAATATACTTTCTATGATCTTTAATCTGATTTTTCATTTGGTTCTTTTTATCATATTTGAAGGCTCAAATATTAGTATAAGTATTGTTTAATATTGATTACAAAGCTATTTGGACAATTTATAATATAATTCATCAATTAAATTATAAATTTTGAACCAAATTCTATATATCTTTCTTTGCAACAAATATTTTGTTTTTTGTATTTTTTCATAATTTTGATATACAAATCATATAATTTATTATAATGTTTATACAATCTTACAATATAGTTGAAGTCTTTTCTGCCTTACTTAATCACACAATCTGCAGAGTTGTAACACATTATAAATATTCTTATACTAGGATCTAATGTTATTAATAGATGTTTAATTCTTACAAATCTTCAATAAAATTAATATATGAAAATAAAACCTTTCAAATTTGTCTAATGTTATTTTTAAAGTATTTTTTATCATAGCCAATGATTCAGTAATATAATATTCTTTAAGAATGAATATACACTATTCAATTAATTAATGTTGTGGATGATACTGAAAATAGATGATGCTGAAAATGGATGATGCTAAAAATGGATAATACTAAAAATGGATGATGCTAAAAATCACATAATCACATGATGATTTTCTGCATAAACACCTAGCATTACTATCGCTATTGATGTTAGAGTTAGGGTTAGGATATAGAAGGTTTTTTGTTGATTTTACATATATTACATTTAATTTTACTAGAATAATTAAAATATGATCATACCTAAACTCTAACCCTAACATTAACAGTAAAATTTTTAATTGGTGATACTAGAGTTCTATAAGCATCTTTAGGTTTGTTTATACAGAAGATCATCATGTGATCATGTGATTTTCAGCAGGACCCAAGTAATACATAGATAGGTTAGAGGTTACTAAAAAGGGGAACCGTTAAAGCCAAGTACCATCACGTGATCTGGCGATCATTGACCTGAATCGGAGCTATTATGTAATAACACAACCAATTAAATTCAAGAAATTTTTTTGATATAAAACAGATTATGTTTGATAATCAACATAAACAAAGACAAATTTTATACATACATCGTATGTACGTATGTACAAGGTATAATGAAACTTTGGCAAATTTTTTTTTATGTGGTTGTAATGACAGTATATAGCTTCCTACAAGCTTCATAAAACAAC
Source organism: Racocetra fulgida (assembly GCA_910592135.1). Lineage (NCBI taxonomy): Eukaryota > Fungi > Glomeromycota > Glomeromycetes > Diversisporales > Gigasporaceae > Racocetra > Racocetra fulgida. The sequence continues at coordinate 5,361 of CAJVPZ010002079.1, read as the reverse complement.
CGCCTTATTGAAACAGTATTCATAAAATACTTGCAAAAACTGAAAAAAAAAAATTTTAATAATAAATACTTGACAAACAACCTGCAAAAAAAAAAACCAAGCAAAAAAAAAAAACATAATAATAAAAAAAAAATTTATTTTAGACAAAAAAAAAAAAAAATTGAATACTTCCAACAAAGAAAACTCCCCACAAACAATAAATGCATTTAGTTTTTCACAAGTTCCTGAACAAACCGCTTTGACGAATACCATTGTAATGAACTCAACTAAAAGTTTTACACCCTCTCAAAGGCGCATATTACTTTTTAATGTTCAGCAACCGTTCAAAGTGCCAATGGAAGAATTTGATACAGAATGGTGGTCTTTAGTAACGAATGTTTGGATGAAATTTAATTACAAAAAGCATGTCAATGGAAATTTTTGGACAATCTTTATATGCCACTTTAATAAACTCTTTAAATCAAGCACGCACAAAGATGATGTTCCAAGCGAAAAGCGACGAAAAACAAAGGTCCGTGAGGCAGATTTATGCTTTGCAAAAATAAAAGTATCATGGCTGGTTACAGAACAGAAAGTGCGTATTGAATGTATCAAAGATTCTTCCAACTATACACATGGTTTAGAAGAAAGTGAAAAATTAAAGCGGTCTCAAGCAATCCGGATGTTGGTTGAAAAAGAAGCAGTTAAGAATTATCCCGCACCCGCAATAGTCAATACAATTAAAGAATATGCCACTGAAAGGCTTGATCTTAGTATGAGCGTAAAGGAGTTAAAATGGAGGGAGGTCGCCAATATAAAGAATAAAGTCCGTGGGCCTCAAAATACTCATCTTGTAGGTGCCTCTAATCTAACGCAGGATATTTGTAATGTGGTTTCTTTTTTAGAAAAAGAAGGGTATAAAGTTGGATTGTTTAGAATTCATCACCAATCCACTTATAGTTTTGTTTTTGTGCATCCAAAACAATTAGAAAAACTTCAGCAGTATGGATAGCTAACTCTAATCGACTCCACACACAAAACAAACAAATATGACTGGTGTTTGTTTACGCTATATATTCGGGACAGATATGGTTGTTGGGACGTCGGTGGACATTTTTTCGTTAGTAATGAAGACAGTAATACTGTCGCGGAAGCATTGGTAATAATGCGGCGATTTTGTAGCTCCTGAAAACCTCGATATTTTTTATCAGACCAAAGTAGTGTGGAAACCAGAAGTATTATGACGGCTTTCCTGGGCCTTCAAAAAGGCGAACAGGAATGTGAGATGATTTTTTGCACCATGCATGTTATGCGAACTTGGATGACCAAAATCTATGAAGCAGAAACTCGGAACAAGATGATCCAAGCCATGCACAAGCAAACAAAGATTGGTTGTGAGATGTTTGTCCAAAAATCAATTAACAAATGTGCCCTCCCCCTATTAAAAAATACATTTCAAGGTATTATTTGAAAAATACACACCAGTGGGCATTGTGGGCCCACCAACATTCTCCATTACTTTTACAAGTAACATCGATGAATGCTTTGGAATCATATCACAGTGAGTTAAAGAGAACAACTTCCCCCCAACATGGTTTAATTAGCATATATAATAACATCGTTGCGCTTGATTTGAAAAGGCGTTCAGATTCGGATTATGTTGTATTCGAATTTCATGTTAAAAAAATTTCTGCCCTCAGCATTGATGACAATATCATTAAGGAGATTCACAAATTCCCCTTTCCAATCCAAAAATTAATAGTTAGTGAAATTTTTGCTGTTGATAGCAGAGTAGAAAAAGGGAAAGCATTACCTGGGTTAATGTCAGCTGAGTGTGACTGCATTTTTTTTTGAAAATATATGCTCCCTTGCAAACATATCTTCCACGAGCAAAAGTATGGTCCCAGAAAATTGCTGACGATTAATGTTTGAAGAAATTTTCAACAAATGTTTGATGAGAGTAGTTTCGAAATTTATGAACATTGTGAGTTGGTAAGTTTAGAATCATTTGAAAAAGACAAAACTAATAAAGCAGCAAAAAATAGAAGGCTTACTGTTAATGAGTTAATGGAAAGAACACGCAATCAGTATTGAAGTATAGAGGAAAATGGTAACGAAAAAGAAAAGGCGGAATTTATTCAAAAATTAAAATTATGTTTAGATCCCATTTTAAAAAAATAGAAAAATCGAATTAGTAAGCAAAATTTTTAGTGAAAAAAGAAAAAAATAAATAAATAAAGATTTTCTTATGTTTATTAAGTTTTTTTAATATTAAAAAAGTATTTTTTAAAGGGGTTGGATGATTGTTAAGATATCTTCGCTTAAGTTTAAAAAAAAAATTTAGCGCATCTTTTATTTTGATAAACATTTCGATTTTTCTTTAACTCTAAGCCGACAACCACTGATAAATTTTCTTTATCTGAATTATATGGATCCATAGGATTCATATAAAAAAAAATTCATTGGATTTTAAAAAATTTGACTCAACTTTTATTTTGACATTGATTTTTCTTTAATTTTGAGCGCAGATATCTCAACAACTGCCTGACCATATTCAATGAATTTTTTTATTTGAAATATATGGATTCATAGAATTCAAATAAAAAAAAGTTTATTAGATTTGGTCAGGTGGTTGTCGAAATATCTTTGCTCAAAGTTTTAAAAATTTTTATTTTTGCCGGGGTTTGCTTTTTTAAATGATCATCGATCACGTGATAAAATTGTCTTTGGAGGTTGGCTGTTACGACGCCACTAATCATCAGATCACGTGATGGTACCTGGCTTTAACGGTTCCCTAAAAAAGGGGGAACGTCTAAAGCCGTGTCCAGTCACGTGTTTTTAGTTTTTAATTAAAGTTAGGGTAAGGATTAGTTTGGGGTTAGGGTCAGGGCATGTCTTATAGTAAAATTGTCTTCCCATCATTTTTTATTAATGCACCAAGATGGGTTTAGACTATTGTTTCTTGTATTTTTTGTGATTTTCACTTTTTTTCGCTGTTTTTTGTCTCTTCGGGCTGATCTGTGTCGATCAAAATAAACAATTCTATTGGCTTTAGGTCACATGATGGACACGGCTTTAGACGACCCCTAAAAAAGGAAATTTTAAGGGAAATTCAATAAACATTGCATTTTTATATAGTAAATTTTTTTCAAAAATAAGCATTTTTAAAGCAAATTTGACATGAAAATAAGCAAACTTAGATCTAACCTATCTATATATTACTTAGGGTTCTTTTTTAGCATCATCTGTTTTCAACATCATCTGTGACAATTAATATCATATACAAATACTATTAATATTTATAAAATATCCTTCTTACTCTTAAATTTTATTTTAAATTTGTTTTCATATCTTTCCTTACAAGTTTTATACAATGATTTGTATTGTCTAATAACATATAATCTGATTTTGTAAGGAGTATTAAATAACTAATAAGATTTTATATAATTATTCTTTAAACAATTGTCTTTAATATACTAATAATTCTTAATGCTGTCATACTACTATACAATTGTAAGTTCACCTCATAGCCCCAAACCATCTTTTCAAGATATTTGCTTCCTAAAAAGACAGGTAAACACAAATCTTTTTGGTTTTCAGTTCATCAACATCATTATTTTCAATATATATAATCTTCATCAATCCCTAGATCAAATACAAAAAATTTATTGTTCAATTTCCTTGCTGTTTCATGGTTTGTGATGTTAAACCAGGACCAAAAAATTTATTGTCGCAGCTGATGCTGAAGCTGAAATTTGGGTCTCGATTTAAAAATATAAGCCCTGCTAAAATCCACATATACTTGTTAATTATCAAGTCTAACTCTAAACATTAACTCAACTATAAAAAAAAGCGGGGAAAAAATTTTAAAAAATTCATATCAAAATAGATCCGAATTTCAGCATCAGCCGTTTTCAGCATCAGCTGCGACATGCAACGTTTTTTTTCATTTAATATGTTGTAATTGTAGCTTTTTAAATCACATGATAAAGATTGCATTTATCACGTTTTAATTTTAAGTCTATTCTGATTGGAAATCCGATTTAAGCATCATATAATTAACGACTTATAGTTTTCAGAATTACTTTTAACTTTACTGTAGTCGATTGAAACAGAACAGCAGTGTGCGAGGATTTAATCGTTTAGATATTAAAAGTTTTTACTCAAATTACTTTAACAAAGAAAGATAAAACATGTCAACTGAAGCGCGTCGCCGGCTCATGCGTGATTTTAAGCGCCTTCAAAATGACCCACCGGGTGGTATCTCTGGCGCACCTTGCCCTGATAATATTTTATTATGGAATGCAGTCATCTTCGGTCCTGGTATGTTACTTTCTGAACTTTAGATTTTATTTGTTTCAGATTTATTTCTTGAAATCAACGATCGGTTCTTAAGCATTTATGTAATGGTGCCGCAATTGTTTCTTTTTTATTTCGACTATGTCTTTACTTAGTTCGTTTAAGGAAGTTTATTAGTCATATATAGCAAATTTTATTACGAAAAGATATTATTTCAGTTTAGTCGGCCACATAAAAAGATACATTAATATTTATGGATCATTTTTATAGATAATATTTGAAAATAGCCTCGAAAATTAATCTCTTTTTAACATTATTACGTTGAAACACTTTACAATTATAGCTGACACTCCATTTGAAGATGGAACTTTTAAATTGGCTCTACAATTTGACGAGAATTATCCCAACAAGCCACCATCTGTCAAGTTCATTTCCAAAATGTTTCATCCAAACGTATATGCTAATGGTGAGCTGTGCCTTGATATTCTACAAAATAGGTGGTCCCCAACATATGATGTTGCGGCTATCTTGACAAGTATCCAAAGTTTGCTCCATGATCCAAATCCAAATTCACCTGCAAATGCTGAAGCCGCAAATTTGTACAGGGAGAATCGTAAAGAATATACAAGAAGAGTAAGAGAGGTAGTTGAAAGTTCTTGGGAATGATGAAAAATTATTTGGCCTGTACTGTTTTTATATTCAGTTAGAAATTGGGCAGATTTTCTGGTTACTTTAGCAATTTAATAATCAAGTTGAACATTTATAATCACACATTTCTCCTTTTCTTTTTACATAATATTTCTTTTCAATAACAAAATAAAAAGATGCATGCATTTTTTGGACATTGTCTAGATGCTTGCTTGTAATAAAAATGTTAAATACAAGGTTTATATATATTGATAATTATTGTAACAGATTAAAATGAAATCAGATTAGCATCCGGAAAATGTGTACCAGGTTGGTGGCGCAGACAAAATTCTTAAAATTCGTTAAGTTTAGGGTTAGAGTCAGGGTTAAGAACTAGAGGGGAGTAGTTTTAATAGTAAAATTGTCCAACGAAAACTTTTTGTTAGAGCACAAAAG
>CAJVPZ010002078.1:0-13079 GCA_910592135.1 Racocetra fulgida | reverse complement strand
AATATAAAAACATGAATGAAGAACAATGGCTAAACTATTCAGAACAAATCTCATCTAACCTCCAAACTAACAACACCCCTTATACATCTAATACTACAGAATCTTTAGAATCCACATGGCACAAAATTCAAACTAGCACTATTTTCAACATATTTTTAACAAAAAATTTACAGTTTGTAACTTTCAACACATCTTCTCTGCCAAAGCATCTAAGCTTCATTATAACTTTAAAAAACTTGGCAACATCATTAGACAGATTAAACATTCTTTTAGAAACTTATCTCTCATACCTATCCACCACAATTTTACTATAAACTATCTCAATTTACAACATCAACTTCACATCCCTAATATACCACCTAACTATTTAACTTTATCAGAATGGATAAATACAGCAAACAATGAATGGAAAGCACTTTACCATGCTTACAACATTGAAAATATTAAAGAAATCAAATAACAAATTGATAAAAATATTACCAAACGATGCAACAAACTTCAATCCAACCCTACTTCCATGATTAATAGTATACTTAACCAGCATAAAGACTCTGTCAGATTTGATAATATCAAATCTAACCATGATGTAATTACAGATCCCAAGAAAATTAAATCTCATATACAAGAACATTTTAAGCAATAGACCGCATATAGAGCAATTGATGAAAATATATATAATACTACCTGGCTTACAGAATACAATACAAAATACAATATTGATACTACATGGTATCAATCTGATCTCCAAGACTTTACTACAGAAAAGGTTTCTCAAACACTATCTTAATTACTAAACAACAAAGCATGTGGACCATCAGGCATTAGCTATGAGATGCTCAAACATGCCAGACCAGATTTTGTTCAAGCTATTACATCTCTTTTCAATCGATGTCTAGCAACTAACCAAATACCCAAACAATAGAAAAAGGGAAGAATTTTTCCAATATCCAAAAAACCTATCTTTAATAGAAACCTTACTAATACTAGACCTATAAGCCTTTTGGAACATATTAAGAAACTTTACACTAAACTCTTAACAAACCGTCTAAACAGCATTTTCACCCAACACCATATCCTGTCACCATATAATTATATTGCTCTATCTGGAAATAGTACAACTATTCCTATCCATATCCTCAATAATATTATTAAAGAAGCTTCCTGCAACTTCAAGCAGCTCTGGCTTATATCTCTAGATATGAGCAAAGCATATAATTCTGTTAACTTAGAACTATTTCAAAGATCTCTTATGCATATTAACATGCCTCTTAAACTCATACACATTCTTACCAACCTATTTACTGACCACTACAACAGAGTAATTACAAATCTAGGCTTTACAAATACTTACTCTGTCAAAAATAGAATTAACCAAGGGGAGACTATAATGCCACTCTTTTGGTGAATATATTATGATCCCCTTATCAGTAAAATTGCAACTCAATTTACAGGTTATACACTCACAGCCTCATGATATACTAACCTACACCCTCCACAATACAAAGAAATTCAAACATCTGTTTCAGTACTTGCCTATATAGATAACACACTTTGGATCGCACAATACAAAGAAGAATTTAAATCAATTACTCAGACCACAATGTCATTTTATCAAATGGCAAATATCTAAATTAATCCTACCAAATCTATATTTATCTGTAATCAACCAACTAACTCTATCTCATTTTGCAACTCTTCACTTAACTCAATACCTTGCAACCAGCTATTCAAGTTTTTAGGCTGTTGGTTTATACTTAATAACAAACAGTCTCAACAAACTCAACTTATAAAAGAAGAAGCATTAATTAATATAGCAAGTACCAAAAAGATTTCTGACAAGCAAATTGCATATATTATTAATACAGTCATCATCTCTATACCTTAGAATACAGACTACATAACATTGTTCTTTCATACTCTATATGCAACCAAATTCTTTCTAAATACCTTACAGTTGTCAAACACAAATCTCATCTAGCTCAATTTATTCCTAATAGTACTATGCTTAACCCTTTTTTAAACAATATTAAAAATATCTGGGATATTCAACTTCAGCTTCATATTACTAACTTTTTATAAAGAATCAAGACCCACATTTATTAGGCGTATTCGAATTCAACAACTCCAAAATAATTTGTGGTTAACTACTAATATTCTCCAATATTCACAACCAATTATAGATAGACCAAACAAACATACTCTCAACTTTCATATTATCCAACTTCTCACCCATTTAGATATCTCAATTATAGCACACTCTAATTTCTCATGGCCACACACCATTCAACATAATTTACAACTTTTAGAACTAATTCTTCAACAACACTCTCATTAAAAAACAACTTAGATGTCTTAACTTACTATATCTTGAGCAACTTTGCTTAGCTGATAACTCTGCTCTTCTAGAATGGAAACATCTCTCACCCAGATTGCTCCACTTGCCCAAAGGCAAGAAACCAAATTAGTATATCTATTTGAAGGATAAAGTAATATCTCACAACTACTACTGCACTTTGTTAGTATACAACACACACATCCAAAAAAGTCTCAACCTTGGCTACTTAGCTACAACAATAATGATATTATTGTTGGTAAAATTCGCAAATACCTACCTAATAACTTAATTTTAGTTACTCACTAGAAAACTAATATCAATACTAGTTGCTACCAATCATACCCTCTCCAACCTGTTCAATGCCACCCATGTCTAGAGTGCCACCTCAATTCTAATAGAATTAGTAACCAATGTACAATTAATATTTCAGCTATCATTTCTACTCAATTCTTTAGAAGAGTCTTTTCTAATAATCTCAACTTCCATGCTAATTATATAGACCTTATCTATTTTATAGCAATCAAACATCCTACTCAAATCTCAATACCACCTTCAATTCTTATTAACCAATCTATTGCTTCTCAAATCTTTGTGCTAGGAGAATTAACATCTAAACTTAAACAATTTTTAGTTATTAATTCTACACAATCCCAATTTAATTTTTATACTGATGGATCTGTAATAGATATTGGCACTCAAGAGTGTAGGTTGGGTCTAATTGGACACTAACAATCACATTATATATAAATTTATAGCAAAAATCTACTTCTGGCCATCTTCTTATAAAGCAGAACTTTTTTTTATTCTTTCCGCAATCTCTACTACCCCTCGCAACTCTATTATAAATATCTTCACTGATTCACTATCTATTATTTCTAAATACTCCAAACTTGTTAACTTCTACCACCCTAACAAACTTTTTAAATTTAGCTTTTGGCTATTATGACATATTTCTAAGTCATATAATTTACAAATTAATTTTCACAAAGTTCAAGTTTATACTAATGATTATTTTAATAATTTGACTAATAGACTTGCAAAGCAGCACATTCTTGCATCTTCCCTATACTTTATATATACCAATATTAACAACCCCTTTCATATTATACAATAGGAGCAACATCTAGTTGAATCCTCTACAAGACATTTTATAAAAAATATCTGTAAATCACAAATTCTAGCATTATGGTCATCACAAAACCATAATACAGAATGGTCACCCTTTATTTAACAAATTGACTGGAATTCTACCTAATTATACTTTAACTATAACCAAAAACCTACTCACAACTATATCAACTTTAAACTTAATCAACTTAAGTCCTTCAAAATTAAAACCCTACTTAATGAACTACCTACTTCCTTTTTTTATTATACTAGATATCCTATAACTTTCAATAATCCTAACTGTTTTTGTTATAATAATTTAGATTCTGTCTTACATTGAAGAGTTTGCCCTAACTCTACTATACTACGCAATATTATTTCCAATTCTATTTCTGAAATTCTTCAAAACCCAGCATTAGACTTATCTAGTAATCAAAAAGATGAGCTTATTCACACAATTCAAAATCATGCAGCCTTTAATGATATATCACTAAGACCAAATGAACCTCCTTTGAATATTATACTCAAAGGTCTCATCCTAATATCTTTGATCCAAACTATCTAACAATATGAAATTCTATACAAACTGGACTCTCAAACTATTATTAAAATTCTTAGCCAAGGCAATAAACTTATCTTCGAACAAATATAGAAACCATACTGTATCAATTTCTCAAATTGAAACAAGCAATATAATATCACTTTACCTTACTACCAACCTCTGCTACAACAACCAAATAACCAGATCTCAAGAAAAACTAGAAAACTATACACCTATTCATGCTGATGCGGTTTGACTGACTAATTACATATTAATAATTCTTTTCCGCCACTTGGACAAGCTATCTGCAAAATTAATATCTACAATATATTATGGATCAAATATAGTATATCCTCAAATTACATTTTAATTATCATAATCTAGGTGAGTCTTTGACCACTCTAGTAGGTTTAGGTCGCAGATAAAGTAGTCTGAGCTTTTATTCTTGTATGTAGTTTTTACTTTTTATATTCTATGTATTTAAAGGTTAATAACTTACAGTAGTTATTATATTAAAAACTATTAATAAAAATATGAGCAAGGCCTCACCTTATTAAAAAAAAAAAAAAAAAAGCAAAGAAGATCATATATAACAAGTTTTTTTAGTATTTGAATCCTATAGTTTAGTGGTTAAGCTACCAAACTCCCACAGACTAGGTTGATGGTTCGAGTTGGGCTGGAGGCAAAATTTTTGGATTTTTAGCTTCTGTAACCCAATAGGGGGCCATAATCAAATGCAGAGCTCTGTGGTTAAGTCCAAGTGCAAGTATGAAACCAAAAAAGAAAATTCACAGAAGGAGGTCTAATCATGGAGTGGTAGTACTACTTATGACAGTATCATAAAATGTTCTGTTACAAGAAGGTTGCACATGTTAGTTCTTGATTAGGGGTGACTAGAGCAGCACCAACATCCCTAGCAGTTAGAATACTTGATTAAGAGAGTAACATGATAGTAACAAAACTGGAGTAGTGAGAAAAGTGGTAAATATGAGGACAAACTGTAGTAAAAGATTGATTCATCTGGAGTTCCGAAGCACTTCTGGCCCTAAGCCACATGACCTATTAAAGAAAAAATCTGTAAGGACAGAGCAAGAAGCTAAAACTTAGAATATGTGATAAAAACTCAAAATGGCTAGAATCACTGGGCTGGCAGTATACTAGTACAAGTAAATATTATAAGTAGAAGACTCTGTTCCCCACAACTAACATTTCTTTATCGTATATAGCTAAACTAAATCTAGTGAAGGCTAGGTAGCCCACTCTAGTAGAGCTTTGACCAAGGATAAATTAGTTCTAGCTGTAGATCCCTGTAATAATTCATGTAATTCATTTAAAGAATATAATATATAATTATTCAATAAAGACCGAGACCAGGCCTTACTCTTAAAAAAAAAAAAAAAAAAAAAAAAAAAAAAAAAATGCTTTAAATTGGAATGCAGACATTTTTGCAAAAAGAGGTACAAACAGATGATCTATTGAACTCAATTTAGATTATTTTATAACATTCCCCTTCTTCTTATGAGGTAATACTTTACTTTTTTCACAAATCTGTAAATTTACAAAGAATTTAATTTTTATTAAAACCTTCAATAAATTCCTTCAACTTAAAAACATTCGTAATATTTCTTAATTCAACATTAAAACCTTTACAACTATCATTAACTTTTGTAATTACAAACCTAATTTATTCTCACTATGTATTAAAATACTACTAAACAACCTACCTACAATGTCTAACCTTCATCTTCATTACTCTAACCTTTACTTAATCCCCAACTATACCCAATATAATTAATACAAAGATACTTTACACCTACTAAACTGCCATCAAGCACTTTTTGACCTATATCAAATACTTAATCAATATACAATCCAAACAATAACTGAACTCAAAATTGAGAATACAAGCTCTCTAACAATTACAAATATACTACTCAATTCAAATACTCAAAATACAACTTCTCAAAACTTTCTTTTTCTCATACAAGGGACAATTTCCCTTTACATTACTGACCAATTGCAACCTATCCTTACTAAAAATACTATTAACTTTTGTCTCTGTCTTTCTAACAATCTTCTTTCTTGGTTTAACTTAAACATTTGGCAAATCAGAAACTATAACTGGGAAATCTTAAGAAATATCACATCTAAATTCAAACAAATTAAATTCTCCTTACCAACTACAATTTCCAAAACCCCAATAACAACATTTTATAATTACAATATTGACCCATATATTAAAAAATAGTATAATCAAAACTTTTCTATTTTTTCATGTTTTTATTAATCTTATACTTTATCTATTGAGCTTCCTCTTTCCCCCTCTATAACTAATAGTAGCTAGTCTTAAATTAGTTTGCAAATAGAAAATTAAGAAGTGATTTGCTACACTTAGATAGTTATACAAGATATAATAGATAGTTTAAATTAATATCATCTTGATATAAATCTGTAACTAATCTTATCATATATACAGCAAATTCAAAATAAAAAAATATATATATATTATTAGAACTTTGGTAAAGAGAATTTAATTGAACTTGATTCTCTATTTCATATCTAAATCTTATTTAATTTGATTGATAAGAAGGTTATTATCTTTTTTATTAGAAGTTTGGTAATTAATATTTTCTTTTGAAGAGTTTTTATGTTTTTTTGAACATCTAGTATTTCAATAGATTCAAATGTTTAAAAAATTGTATTTCATTCTTCATTATTAACAAATTTATTATATAGATTATTATATTAGATTAGGCTTTCTGTTTATTGAATATCATCAATTAGGCTTGTTATTTTTATTTTATTTTCAAAGTGATAGAAATATTTTAATTAAATATTTTGATAATATTATTTATAGAGTTGTTTTTCAAATTATTAAAAATTGTTTCAAAGCTTGTACTTCTTCAGATGGTAATTGGTCAAGAAGATTATTAGTAGTTTGGGCTTCCATTTTTTGATTTGAATAGTTGTTATTTAAATAAAATTTTGTAATAAAATTTATAAAATTTTAAGAATTGGAAATTTTTGAAAATTTGAAAGAATAGAGAGTAGTTATATAGTTTTTAATGTTGTACAATTTATTTTTCATATAAAATTGTTTAATATCATTTATTTATAATATTATAATTTATAGAATGATATTAGGAAAGATTTCTTTAAAATATAATTTTAATTAATTCTATATACAGGATCCTTTACTTTTGCCCATTCATAGCACTTAATTTATATGTTTCAAGTGATAAGATGTTATGAATTATATATTACTAACAGAATGTTCTTACACTATTATTACAGCAGTGCAGGTTAACTTTTATATTTAGTCCTTACACTACTGCAATTGAAAAGCAAAATTTTCTCTGCTGCCTAAACTAGAATTTTTGCTTTGTTAATATAGTAAAGAAGTTTAATTTTTCCTATAAGGTCCTTGCACTGCTACTGTAACTTTGGTGTCTAGTTTACATAAAATCATTGTAATGTTATTTGCAACTGCAAAGTCTAAATTTTTTCCTACTATAAGGTTACCACACTGCTATTATAGCTGTCTAACTTTCTATATAGAGTCCTTGTATCTGCTACTGCTGAGTCTAATTTCTTCTTTTCTTTTTCTTTTCTAATATAAAATCTTTTGCACTCTACTAGCAGCAGAAATTAATTCTTTACATCTAATTTTCACAAGACTATTACACTGCTATTTGTAATCACAAAGCCCAAGTCTTTTCCTAACACCAGGTCCTTGCCAAATATTCTACACAGGGCCTTTGCACTGTTACTTCTACTGTGGGTTCTAATTTAATTATTTCTCTATTATTTATTTAAAGTTGCAAGTGATACTTTATAACTATTAATCGTACAATAAGCATCACCATGAATTCTTTAATGTAAATGCATTCATTGGTTCAATTTCCAATGATCTATTCAAATCTACATGTGATTCATCATGTCTATGTATCTATCAAGTGATAAGTTTCTTCACGACTTCTTAATATGAGTGCATTGTTTGGTTTAATTTCTAATAGTTGATTCAATTTTGCAAGTAATTCCTCATATCTATTTATCATGCTATAAGTTCCTCCACGAACTTCTTAATGCAAATGCATTGCTTGATTCAATTTTTAATGAATACATAAATCCGCAAGTGACTCTTCATATCTGTGATTTCCCATGAATTCTTAGTGTTTCTGCATTATTTGGTTTCATTTCATAATGATTTTTCGAATCTGAAGTGATTTTCATATTTATTCATCATGCAATAAGTAACTCCACAGATTCTTAATGCTTCTGCATTATTTGGTTTGATTTCTAATGATTTTTCAAATCTATGAATGATTCTTCATATCCTTTTATCATATGATAAGTATCTCCACGAATTTTTAATACAAATGTATCATTTGGTTCAATTTCTACTGATTCATTTAAATTTGTAAGTTGTTCTCTATGTCTAATTATCAAGCAATAGGTATCTCCACGCCATGCAAATGCCTTTTTTGGTTCAATTGCTAATGATTTATTTAAATCTGTAAGTGGTTCTTCATATCATTCATCAAGTAATAAGTTTCTCTACGACTCCTTAATGCAAATGCATTGTCTGATTCAATTTCTAATGATTTACCTAATCTGCAGGTGATCTTTATCCCATTCACCATATGATAAGCTTCGCTTAACGTAAAAGCATTAACAAGTGCATCAATATTCTCGCTCAGATCTGTTATTTCAGTAATTAACCTCCAAGTGTCGCTTGTCTGTCTTTCTTGGAGACAGACCCATTTGAGGTCATTGATGCTTGGTTTAAAGAGTAGCTTCAGTCCTTGGATAAGATCTACTTTTCACCTTTGTTTGATAGCCCAAGATTTCTGTGAATGTTATCAAGATCACTCTAATAAATTTGGTTCTATTCTTTTTCGTTTTTATTGCGTTTTTTATATTGCTGATGGGCACTACGAAAGACTGGCTTGTTCATGCGACGTAGCTGGACACAATGTCGAGCAGAAAATTCAAAGAACAAAGAAATCAATGCAGATCATCAGGTTACTCAAATACCATTTCGTCATACACAAGTCCAGTGACCTGCTGTCACATGGGACTCGCAATAATGTCCCACCTTGTGATTTCGTTCACAAGCGGATCATTACGTGTTCGTTGATTTTCTTGTATGCAGATTCCGTGATATATTTCGTGCTGACATGTGCACTCACGTGTAAAGATTTCTTATTGAGGGGTCTTTGCAATATTTGCATAATACGTTTACAGTATTTATTCCATACTTTATAGTCCGTCGTATCACTAATAAGTTTTTAATTATTGCTACAAATGAAAAAAACTTCGCATAAAGAAGCTTACAAGCTAATAAATACACACAAAAGAATTTATTATTGATATTTAGAGAATAGATAGGTACGCATAAAATGGGTAAATGTGATATTTATCATTAATAAACCAAACGTATAATATCTATAAGATATAATCTAAAACTTTAAAAGTACTTTAACTGTTAATTTACAATTGACAAACAAAACACACTACAAATCTACTACAAAAGAACTTGACTAAAATAGTTAGAAGTAAAAACTTATTTAAATCTAATAAAACAGCTACAGACGAAACATTTCTATGGACAAATAAATGGTAAACAAATTTGTTTTCTAAATGAAATCCTTGGTTACTGATTATTTTTTACTATTTTTGTATAATACATATAAACGTTCTTTTGAAGTTAAAACGACTTTTACCGTGAGTTATTATTAGTGAAACATCACATTTTCAAAAAAGCACTTTAAAAGTGTATAAATAAGTTACCCGCACAAAATAACTTTTACTGTGAGTTATTATTATGAAGCATCACATTTTCAAAAAAGTACTTTAAAGTGTATAAATAAGTTACCCGCGCAAAATAACTTTTACTATGAGTTATTATTATGAAGCATCACATTTTCAAAAAAGTACTTTAAAGTGTATAAATAAGTTACCCGCGCAAAATGACTTTTACCGTGAGTTATTATTATGAAATATCACATTTTCAAATAAATACTTTAAAGTGCATAAATAAGTTACCCGCGCAATCAGCCAATCATACGAATGTCCTCCTATGAGAATGGGTAAAATTTCGAAAATTGTACAAAAATGGGCCAAAAAAAAATTTTAGTGAGTAAATTTTCACGCTGTGTGGTTTAAGTGGATAGATCTGTTTATTTCGATAAAATTTTTATGTAATTCTCATTTAATTTATTTGCTTAAATCTTTTCCTTTTACCGTTAATCTTTGAATTTATTTTATTGATTCTAATTTAAAGTTTATCATTATCTCTAACTTCCATAGTACTGTACGTACGTACTTAAAATCATTTCTGTATATATTATTCTTCCATATATATCGATAGCACGAAAATAATTAAGTACGGTTAAACATTTTCCCTTTCTTTCCTAATTTCTGTGGTATTTTATAATCATTTCTGTATATACCCGAAATTGTACGTACGTACGTACGTGTACAAAAGCGATTTATCAGTGACTATCGGCTAAATTATCTAAATCCATGGGTAATTGTCAGAATTTTTGCCGGATTAACAATATAACTATATAAATGTTTCTTTCCACTCCATTGTCTAATCGATTATCCACTCGATTATTCACCCAATTATCCACCCAATTATCCACTCGATTATTCACCCAATAATCCACTCAATTATCCACTCAATTATCCACTCGATTGATTTATCAACAAAATGCCAGATTTAGAATCGATGTTTAAAGTACCTGAAGTAAAACATTTTACCTTCGATAAAATTCCCGATTTGACTGGAAAAGTAATTAGATTATTTCCGATTAATAGAAATATAAAATATTTTAGCATACTAAAAATTTTTTTGACTATCTAATATCTCTAGGTTGCAGTCGTTACAGGAGGAAATAACGGGATAGGATATATTACCTGTAGGGAATTGGCCAGACGAAATGCTCATGTGTTTGTATTAAGCCGTAGCGTCGAGAAAGGTCAGGAAGCCGTTGAAAAAATCAAATCTGAGACTAGTAATCAGAATGTTGAATTTCTAAAATTGGATTTAAAAAGTTTAAAATCTGTTAATGAATGTGCCGAAAATTTCTTGGCTAGAAATTTACCATTGCATATTCTGTAAGTCCTATTATTAAGAATTATTAGTAACTTAAGATTTACAAATTTAATCTATATTGATCTAATTGATTGTTCATTCTATCAGAATTAACAATGCGGGAATCACGACAGCGTAAGTAATAATGATAAAAATATAATTTTTTTTCATTTGCAGTTTTATGTAGGTATAAGAATATTTGGAATAAATAATTTAAATATGGTAAAATAGTAAACTTTCACTTACTGTGGAAGGAATTCAAGAGGAATTTGGTGTAAATCATGTTGGACATTTTGTAAGTAAAACAAATGAATTATTACTGGATTATTAAATAAATTCCTAATAACAAAACTTTGTTTGTATTGTTAGCTTTTCACTAAACTATTATTGGAAAAAATTAAAGCTTCACAACCAGCACGTATAGTAAATCTTAGTGGTCATGGTCATAAATTTGTTGAGGGTGAAAATTTCTTCGAGAAATTAAATGATCCTGCTCAAGACCAAACGTCACGTTATTCACTATCAAAACTTGCAAATGTTTTATTTACTAACGAATTAAATAAACGATATCTTAAAGAAGTGAAAGTATATGCTAACTCTGTTCATCCAGGTATAATAAATTAATTTTCAAAATTTAACTAAACAACCATATTAATTAATTAATATTATTTTCTATTGACATTTATTTAGGTGTCGTCCTTACCAATATATTGAATAGAAATGATTTATCTGTGCCAGACAGTGTCTTTACTTATTCAATTTCACCTGATGATGGTGCTATTACTACCTTGTATTGTGCTACAAGTCCAGAAATCGAACAGAAGAATTATCGTGCCAAGTATTTTGAGCCATTTGGCAATGAAAGTGAACAGTCCGCAGATGCTCAAGATGAGGTTTTAGCCAAAAGACTTTGGGAATATACCGAGAATTTGATAAATGAAAAATTTCCAAATAGAGGTCGTAACCAGTCGTAAATTTTAAGATCCGGATTGGATTTGCGTGTAATATAAGGTTATTATTTAAACCCTAATCATTGATCTTGTTCACGTGAAATTTTAGCATTTTCTCAAAGAACATCAATTCACAATAAAATACATTACTTCATAACACATTCGAAATAAGCCGGATTTAGATTTTTAAACCCGGTTTTTCTGGGATTTAAGATACTATAAACCCAATATTTTTTTTAAAACAAGTTAACCCGAAATTATACTCGAATTTCATTGGCCGGTCCCGAATTCTATTTCTACAAAAATAAAAATAATTGTTTATTATTTAAAAAAAAAAAAAACATGTACGTACCTCCAAAATTTGTATTTTTTTATTTTTTATAAAATTTCTCGATTATGTATTTTTGATATCAGTATTTGGGTGTATAGTATTTAGTATTCTTTCTTTGATACAGTATATATTTAATCTAAATAAAGAAAATTAAGAATTGTCAGCATAACGCCGGATGAATAACGTAAATTGAACTCTACCAATTCACTTAAAATGCACTAATAAAGGTATAGCATTTTCCCTTAACCCTCATAAAAATCTTAATTTAGTAAATTCGAGGATAATCTATTATTACGAATAATAATTAATATACAGATTTAAGGAAAATCTTATAAGAATATGTAATGCAAATAAAAAGTATAAGTCTAGATTATAAATCGGTCATTTCGCCAAAAAATATATATTCTCTAGATGTTTTTAAATATTCTGCAAGATACGGTTCTGAAGTAATTTAACTTGACAAAAATGCAGATAATAGTGAATAAACAAATGCACATTTTATTAATCATTATTCTGTTCTTTAACAGTTTAGTGCTGCCTGTCACTTCTTCTCCTCTTAAAAAAAAACAAAAACTAGATTGTGCTTCCTCTTCTAGTAGCAGCAGTAAGTTTATTTTATCAAAAAGAATTATAGTAAACAAGGTTAATTGAAGCATATAGCAAAATTAAAAAAATCATTATCTATTAGCCAACGAACAAAATCAAACGTAAGT
>CAJVPZ010002077.1:0-13084 GCA_910592135.1 Racocetra fulgida | reverse complement strand
ATATATAAAATAAATAATATATGTGGTATAAAAATGATAGAGAATAGATATGTTATATGTATAACATTTTGCACAGTTGATCATCAGCCAATCAGATTGTGACACATGTGATCTATATTTAAATCACTTGAGTAAATCACATTTTTGATAATATCTCAGCTTCCTGTAATTGGATTTGGATGATCTTACTACCTTTAGGTTCATCTCGATGAGCTGGTTCCAATGGTAGTAGTTTTATATTGATTGGATCGATGGTTGTGAAGTTGTATTTCAAATAGCTTCTTTTCTAATGTTAACAACACCATGTTTGGGATTTACTTTGGAATCGAATATATATTAAAACTAGTTTTAATCAGTTTTTACATATGAAAATAAAACTGGTTCTAAACTCTAATTATACTATACAGCGCTGCATACAGTACTCTAAATATTTTACAAAAAAACCAGTCTAGATTGAATAATACTCACCAAATATCAAAAGATAGAAGGATAATACAAATAATCGTTACTGATCATTATATACATTGCTATTAAACATATCAAACTCAATAAAAAGATTGCACTATTAATTATGAAAACTGAACTACAAATTGCTTATAAAAAAAATGTGCATACTATTTCGAAGGGTACTATATGCAGCACTATATGGTAATTACATAATAAATTATATTGTCAAAATATTATTTATAGTAAATATTAAATAACAATAATTATTTTTATTTTTATTTTTTTTATAAGGTGTCCTTTGGGACCAAGCTTTATTGATATTTAACTGTTGACCACATGGGTCTTACATTTAGTATTACAACGAGAGTACAACTAGCTACATGTACAACTTTTGGTTGCTTATTTAAGTAGTCTGCCCAAAGGTTCTACACTAGATGCCATGCCTATAATCCAACTAGGGGATTATCTATTTAAACCTTCTGATCGTATATACCCACCAATTATTCTAAGCCAGGTACCTTTATACCGAAGTACCCCCACTCACTTACCTGAGTTTGGTTACCCGCTGGTTTCTTTAGGGTTCTCACAGGTGGGCGTAGTGGCTGCCTCCCTAATTCTTCTATGTCCTACACATTTCCAAATTAGGTTCAGAGAATCTGTCTGCTATGGCCGAGACCAACATTAGCGGTCAGGGTTAACCATTAAACCGCACAATTCCTGGTTCCCTGGCCTTACAAGGTTCATTCCAATCCTGATATCTACATCTACCTTCCTTTCGGTCCTTATACCGATCCCTCCCAAACCTCCAAACCAGTTAGCTCGGATAGGTTGGTATACCTAGACTTTAAGTGTCCGATGGTTCCCTTCCTTTGGTTCCTAATTCTGCAGCATAGGACCTTTTCCTCCAGTGCGACTCTGGCGGCCAGGTTGGTGAACCCTTCTTGCCCCAGAGTTATTCGTCTGATTCATCGGTCTCCAGTTTTTGGGCTTCCAGCTTCTGCAATATCATCGAAAATCTTCACTACCTCCTTACTCGGGTCTTTCCAAATGGGTTTCAATTATTCTGGTTCCTTGACTTTGTCTGTGTGATGTCACATAACTTTGCCTGAAAGCTTCCATTCAAGATGGTGGTACCAAGATTACAGATAGTACACCCAACCGATTGTCAAATAAATGTTATCAAAACAAATCTTATTTTTCAAAATCATTGCCAGTAGGATTTGAACTCTAGACCTGCTATTTGGAGGGGTGACAACTTACCAACTTCACTAAGTCACCACACCGCTAACAATAATTATTAAATAATAATAATTATTATAAATATTAAATAACAAATTTTATATATTAAATAACAATGATTATAATATTAAATAACAATGATTATAAATATTAAATAATGATAGTTATAAATATTAAATAATAATATTTGAATTGTATATACTGTAAGTTTAAATAATTAATAAACTTTGGTGATCTGATAATTTTTTAATAGTGCTTATTTGTATATATCAATAGTAGATTAAAATATAATTAATATATCTTTTAAATAAATATTATATAATTAATAAAATTATCTAAAATCTATAGTATTTATTTTTTGTTTTAAATTGGAATTTTAAATAATTTTAATATTTCTAATTTAAGTATATCTTTATAAAATATTAAATGTATAAATATAAATAAAATAATTTTGTTTTAGAATATAATAATTGTTTTTTTTTCTCTTTGCAATTCTGTTTACTTTATTATAGAAACAGACTTTCATCCTAATATGGCATAAGAAATCTGAATTTATAAATGTTCTAACCAAAATGTAAACTCACCCACAGCGTACCTTGCAGATGCTGTAACATCTACTTGCAGTCAGGATGAACTATTAAACTGCTGTGTTTTGCCCAAATGCTTCCTGCCTAGCAACACTTGGTCTCCTCCAGAGAACTGAAACTTGATTTCTAAGCTAGCTATTGCACACCCCATCAAGATTCCATCCTACAATAGAATGCTACCAAATTGATGACACTTTTTCTTAGAGAAGGAAAAAAGAAAAAAAAGAGATAATGGAAAACGAAAAAAGGGGTAAAAAAATAAAACTAATACATCAAAGAAAACGGATACTAATACTAAGAAATATAAAAAAACTAAACTAAAACCTAAAAGAAACTATCGCTAAAAAGAAAAAAACCTGCTAACCAGACAAAAACTTCTAATTATATAGAGTCACAATCTACTATTAAGTGCGAGAGTCTTGACAAGAAATATAAAACTAAAAGAAAATGTACTATAACTCATACCAGATGCTTAAAATTATATACAGGTGACTAGAGGATGTCTGTATATCTCATTTCACTTTACTTTACTCTTTTAATTAAATCCATATCTTCATCTAAAAGTATAAGAATTTTGGAATCTCCATGTGTCCTATCCAATGATCACGTGTTTGTATATTTTCAACAACATAACACGTAAGGTATTCTTCCAAACACTCATCCAGTTACTAAATTCACTAGCACTGTTTATTTTACATGTATTATTTGTCATCATGCAGATTTTTCTAATATGAAAGTGGTAAACATTGCTGATCTTTTGGAGGGGATATGCCGAATTTCCCACTTTTTGTCAAAATTATGACCAAAAGTATCAAAGAGAAAAAAATATTGTATTTGTAAAAGCTCAAGACAATGAAGGTATTTCCAGTTGTTCATTGTAAAACTAAAAAGCTTTAGACACTTGATTTGGGAGTTTTTTACAACTACTGTTACCAAAATAACTCTTTTGGCTTGGATGCTGAACATGCAAGGGAGTTTACTAAAAAGAAAAGCTTGATCCAAAGTACAAACCAACTATATATGTCCTGCTCCTTGGTGTTTCACGTATAAGTCTTCATCAATAACAGTAACAATAAGAAACCTCAGATATCTTTAGACTTTTTAAGATTTTGAATCTTCAAACTGTTATAATACGGTCTTGGTTCAAGTGATTGTCAGAAAGAGTTGTGGTAATACCATAATAATTGTTTTTTAATTATATTAATAATTTTATAAATGTATTAATTTGTTAATATTGTATATAAATTTATAAATATTAAATTTATTAAACTTTTTTTTAAAATTTTTTTATAAATTTTTTTATTAATATGCCTAAACAAAAAACTAATCAAGGACCTTGTTCTATTTATAACTATAACAAAGAATCTACAAAATTTAAAAATTTAACAGATAATGCTTTTGCAAAAGCATTAACTACAGGATCTCTTCAACAATATTCATACTTGCAAATAGATCAACAAATTTGCAATGCTCATTATATAGAAATTGTTGAAAATGCTTGGAGCAATTATAGAAAAAATTATCAAAATAATATTAGTTTAAATAATGTTATTGAAAATAATAATTTTATTGATAAATATTTAAATTTTATTTATCATAGTTTTTGAGATAGTTAAAAATTACAAATAAAGTTTTTTAAACAAATACTCAAACATCTGAATACTTGATTACCTTAGAATGTTAATTGAATATAACCAACCTGTATAACTATTGTTTGATAACACTTTAAACAATTACAAAATTGAGATCGATCTTCTAAGATAATCAAGTATTTAAGTGTTTAAGTGTTTGTCAAAAAAACGTAATTTGCAATTTTTAACTATTTTGAAAACCATGATAATTATATAAAATTTTATATAAATAAACAAAAAATTTGATACTAAAAAGAAAAAAGAAAATTTATAATTTATAATTTATTTTTAGATCTATTACTACAATTATCTCTTGCTGATAAAATAAAAAAAATGACAACTATAATATATAATAAGCAACGAAAAGAATCTGCTACTCTTGTACTTGAACCTAATAATTTTAAGAAAATGCTTGATGAATCTGATTCTGATTTAATTAGATTTTTTGATGAAATATGTAAGATTATAATACCATTAAATTGGACATTAAATTTACAAGAAGATGCTAAAAAAAGGTTGTAGTAATTCTTTATTTAATTGCTAGTCTTAGTAATATGTATACTAATTAATTCAAATTAGAGCTTGGATTATATCTTGCAGCTTGTGGAGTATCTTGTGAAACAATTAATACTTTAAGTAATGCTGGAATTTCTGTTACTAATAAGACAGTTTATAATAATAAGAAAAAATTGCTGCATAATATTCATCAAAAGTTGAAAAATATTTTATTAAAAATGTAATATAAAGTTATATAACTAAAATTTTTATACATTATTTAAAATAATATTTAATATATTATTTTAATTTATTTATTAGAAAGATTCACTTTGTATATATGATATAGATGATTATCATAATATTCATGAAAAAAGAAGACCAGATGATACTAATTTATCAGGAGCAGCTCATTTAGCAACAAATATATACAAAAAAGTTCAGCAATGTGGACCAGTACTAGTAATTTTTAATGGCATATCAGTTTATAATTCAGTAAATATTGATGCATCAATTATTTGTGAGAAATTTATTAATAAGTATCAAGGGCTTTTTGATATTTCTTATACACAATATAAAATATAGTACAAAGCAATCTGAAAATTTTTTTTTTTTTTACCTCCCTCTGCATCTTGAAGGTCCTTAGACACCTTTGGATCTTTCACATCTCTTAAAGGCCAGAGTTTTCATTTCTGCAAAGATCATTGAACGTGTGTAGCGTTCTTTTTAGTTACTGTACTGGTGAGATAACTCATGCTTCGTTAAGTACATTATATAATTAATGTCTCAGATACCTAGTGCTGTGATGTAGGACCTACATTTAGATCCACAGTTCTCTAACTTCACATGACCCACAAGCTGGATCATCCTTTTTTATATCTTAATATCTTGGTTCTAGTGCTGGGTTTTCTCAATGCTAGGTCATTTATTGACAGATTGTGCCTTATCTGGTTGTCCTCGGCTCTGTAGCTATGCCAGCAGACTGCAACTTGTATGAATCTTGTATGAATTTTGTTCTTTCTCTTTTAATAGAAATCCTCTGGAAATCGTATCCAGTTGTGGTTCTGGCAGAGCGTTTGTCACCTAGTAGAACTCAAACTTGCGACCTTGCGATTGTAATCCAAGAGTGCTAACCACTGTGCTATCGACCCACAGGTCAATCTAAAAGTTTTAAATTTAATCGTATTGATCAACTTACTGTACATTGTTATGATAATGCTATTGCAGAAAAAAAAGAAAAATAAAAAATAAAAGAAATAATATTAATTGAAATTAAGGAATAACATCTTCATTCTATGCAAGATTATTTAGAAATTTTAAATATAATACTTAAATATAATAAAAAAACAAATCATTTAAATAATTATATTGCTCCAGTAATTGCAGATTGGCCAGGACAATTATTTATTAGAAGAGCTATTACTCATTTGCATAAAAATGATTTGAATTCACAAATTTCATCTGGAGTAATTTCATTTGTTCCTATTTTTAGACCATTATATGTTAGTCTTAATAGCAGAGAGCAAGTTATAAAAATTTATTATAGCTTCTTTAAAAAATTATTTCATAGTATATTTGGATTACATAAAAAATTTGCTAAGAAACTAAGACCATGAAGAATAAATTTATTTTTGGAAATAGCATATAGTGCATAGATTAAAATTAGAAATTTAATAATAGAAAAATTTGGAGCTTTATACAAATTTACTAAATATCAAGCAATAATTGATCTTTTAGATAATATTATTCTAGCAGTTCTTGATACATATGCTGTATTATTTTGATCAGAATCATTTGATGAATATTTGAAACAATTTTTCATATCTGAACTTTTGCTTTAAGATGGAAACGTAAAAATTACAACAAAGCTCTATTAGCATTTTTATCAAATATATTTTATTGAGAACAAAATAATCATTCTATAAAAAAGCAATTAAGCTTTTTTAGTTAATTTTAATGATTATTGGATTAAAAATATTTATAGCAGAATTAGAGAATTAACAATATGCAAAGATAATGCAAATGATATTAAAAAACAAGCATATTTATTAGATATTTTAAAATTTAATAATTATTATTAATTTTAACATATATAAATACTAAATAATTATACTTATTATTAGATGCTAATAAACATTCTGTATTTAAAGAAGCATTTATAAATACTAAACATTATATATATTCATTATCTAAATTAGATTTTTTAACTAACCAAACATGTTTATTTTTACTTCAACAATTTCAAATAGTTTTTGTAGAATATCAAAAAAATTAAAAGCTGATACTACATTATCTACAACAAAACCAAAACCAAAATCAAAAAAAGATAAAAAAGATTCAAATATTGAATTTATTACTATGGATGATATAGATGAAAGAGTACTACTAACAGGATATCATACTACATATCTACCTTTTTTAATGGTTGTGATTATTATTATAAACCATTTGAGCAAGATTCTAATAGAACAATTTTGATATGTGGTCATGGATATTATTAGAATTGTTATAATCAAATAGAATTTAAATGCAAACATTGTATACAATATTTTAAAGAAGGAATATAGAATAATGTAAATGCATTTGTAAAATGTTTAGAAGCAGAAGATAAAGATAAACTTACTAAAGAAGATTTAGAAGATGAAGATGAAAATGAAAATGAAGAAGATGATACAAATATTTTAATAAAGATTTTAAAAATATTAAAATTAATGAAAAAGAAAATTTGAATTAGATTTACAAAATGCAATTAGTAAAATAAACACTTGGTAATTTATTTTTTTAATATAGAATTGTTATAAATATTCTGTATTTTGATATTATAGTATGTTTTTAACTATATTTATTAATAAATAAAATATTTTTTATGGTGCTGGAAGTCTATACTCGACAATCACGTGATATGTTTCAATTTTGACACTGATGATCATTTTCACGTGATTGTAAATTTGACCAATAAAATAATCGATCGATTATCAATTTCTTTTATATGTAGATCTGTGGTAAAACGATGAAGTTTCCAACTTAATTATAAAGAGATCCAATATTATTTTCCTGGCGCAATGTTTATTAATAGTTCATATTTAAAGGAACACATCAAAAGTATAATTATAACTTAGAAAGCATTTAAGGTTTAAAGAATTTTTTTTTTGCGACAAAGTGATGCTTGGTTAAGTGAATCAGCTTCTAATACCATTGTAATTACATTAATCTATTATAGATGCGATTTGGTATGCTGTATTTGAAATATAATATTAGTAGGATTGTTAATGAATGATATACTCTGGTGTCATTTCAGGTTAAAAACTTGTTGAGTGGATTTGAAAACGTTTATAAGCTATCTTGGCAACTAGCGCAACTAATGCTCTTAACTCTTATCCCACGAAACTGGATTATATCCACTAAGAATTCTTTTAATATCATCACAGCCATTAGCATTTATGATCGTAACAATATTTATTTTTATATTGCATAAATTCTAAAATGATTCACAGGTAAATTCACCTCTACTCCCACGATGAAGTAAAATTTGAAGCAACCTAGAGAACCAAAGTAAATCAATTTAATATAAGTGGATTAACCAAATTTACTCCAACCAAACCAATTAACAATACTATGAATTAGTTTGAGATTGATGAAAAAATAAGCAATTGTTTTTATTTTAATCTATAGTTGATCCATTATTTTCTTTATATTTTCAGGCAAGCAACGATGTGATTTAAACTTATTAACGCCCAACTCAGCTATTCTACCTTCTAACCCTTTATAATATGCATCCATATACCTCCATGATTTTTGGACAAATTTACGAATAATTGATGTTGGAACACTATCAAGGGTCTCAGGAATTTGCCTTAGCAAGTCCTTAAAATTATAACTACATGACACTCTAAGTTCCTGCTTCATGTAACCCCAACACCGTTCAATAAAGTTACACTCACAATGGAACTTCGGGTATCATTCAAAAATATGCACTTTTTTTATACTAGCTTCTTCTAACATTGACTGTTGTTCACAGAAATCTGGTTGTAATGATATAATTCGTTATGCACAACAGTCAAATTCTTCAAAATCATCATCACTTTTCTTGGAACATCTTTTACACACCAAATTCACTTCTCTAACAGGCCAAATATTACGTTCTTTGAGCACTTGTTGAATGTCTTTTAGTAGTCCTCTTAATTCTGACACTGGATAATCATCTGGAAATACCATTTTCTAATCATATCTTTTCCCATACTCATCAATATACCAACCATCTCGCATTTTAGGTTGTACTCTTCCCGGGCCTTTATTCATTCTTGTTACAACTAACGCGTCTTCCGCCATAGCATTATGGTTTGTCGATTGATCAAAGCAGAAGACTCCTACACATCCGGGATGCAACACCTCAAATATAGGTATTGCTTTTTCCAAAAGCTATATTCATATAAAGTAAATAAAATAAAAAAATATTTAAATAATTGAATAATACCAAGAGAAAATAGGATTTTAATCATATAATTTATATGATTGAAGTTCTATTTGTTCTAGGTGTTCTGTTACTCAAATAATAAAACTTAAAAGAAGAAAAAAAAAAAAACCTGCTCTAACATATGCTCTGACTTCCAATACCCATCTTCCTGTACAGAACGCATAACGAAGGCTTCCTTATGTTTAATATGTGGATTTGCATGGAATTGTTCTTCTGACAGCTGCAGCAACCCGTGGCATAGGCACATAAATGCTGAAACCATTACGGAACGTCCTATATATTTTGACGTAAGACATCCTCATCTTTCCTGGTCCAAATTTTAAGCTGCCCGTCATTGGCATAAAAGTAACACTCATCATGTGTTACTTGTACCAATTCTTTTTTACCAGGCTCAAGTTCAGGATCTATAGCTATTTCCAGCATATTACCAACAAACTCTTTCATATACGCCTTATACCTTTCTAACCACTTCTTTCTATATTCTACTACATCAGGCCGTTCATGCCCATCATAATATATGCCTTTTTTTCTTTTATCATATTTATATCCTAACGCATACATATATATCTGACAAGTTTTTTCAGAAATTGTATCTTTTGTATGCTCTATTTGTAATAACAAAGTTCTTTCAATATACATCTTTAGGGCTTTATGGGAGCGTGACTCTGGAGATTGTTGTCGCAACCATGCTTGACATCTATTTAAAAAGACCTCATTATCAAGTAAGCTCATAACTTTTTTATGCTTTCCTTGATTATAAGAAAAAAGTTCTTCAGATTTGATAAAACAATCCCCCCATTTTCGAATACATCTTGCTGTATAATCACCTTTATTCTATACTGTTCGTGCAACCTGAAAACTAGCATTTATTTTACCTTGCCCATCCAATAACAACTGTATATACCGGCTTATACTTAGTAAACGAAGGTAATTATATATAGGCATATTACTCTTTGATGATTTTTTGATTAAGCATTGTTGATTAACCTTATCTAAATGCATGCGTAGGAGTGACTTAGGATCGACCAGTAGTAAAGAGCTTTGTATGGTTGAAGGAGATGGCTGTAATAACGATGTAACTTCAGCTGAAGTATCGAGTAATGTATTACTCAATGTTTCAGCTGAAGCATCGAGTAATGTATTACTTGGTGCTTCAGCTGAAACATCGAGTAATGTATTACTTGATGCTTCAGCTGAAACATCGAGTAATACATTACTCGATGCTTCAGTTTTGTCATTGAGTAATTTGTTACTCGATGCTACAGTACTAGCCAGCATATTACTTAATGTTGTATCAGATAATACATTATTTTCTTTCACATCTTTTTCCTGTCTTTTCTTTTGTCTCCAGATCGTCGTTCTCGAATGTTTAGTATATACCCTTTTCACTTGAGCATTAATGTTTTCATTTTCTTCTAATATAGATTCAACCTGCACATCGGTGACTTTATACTGTTCCTCTTGAGATGCAAAATGGCCTCTTTTTCTAGGTAATTGATTTATTTGTTGTCGTCTTTTTGAAATATGAGGCATTGTGAATTTATGAAATTAACAAAACAAGTTCAAAATTAATTGGCAAAACAAATTCAATGCGTAAGTTATATAGTAAATTATTCATTCTTGGTTTTATATATAGGATACTTATGATTCGTCTATTTGCTTTATCAAAATTCGATCATAAGAATTTAATAGATTTATTATGAAAAAAGGTATTACCGTTTATAATTTGCTGAGCTTTTATTGATTTATTGAAAATAAATTTATATTATATGATTAACTTATATGTCTAAGCACCTTTTTAATCTTAACATTTGCTTGAACGTTGTTGATGTTAATGTTAACAACAATGAGTGGAGAAGCATTAACTGATGCACTTTACAAGCACCAGCCTGATTTTATTGGATCTTAAACATAATGAATTTGGTATCAGATGGAAAAGTATTAGCAAAAGTGCAATAATACCGTTCTGATTTCTTTGAACCAGAAAAATATATTTGGGGCCTGAGGAAAAGCATAAGCGTGAAGTACCAGTAATGTTTGAAACTAGTTGCCATCATAAATTCATACTATTTATGATTAGCTTGTTATTTTTACAACCGGATTGTAAATTTTTTTGCACCAAACTATTTACCAAGGTTATTCTATACTCGAAATCGATAATTTAATTAAAATTATAATATGCAAAACCTGATTACTATACTTGTACAATGCTAAAAAGCAAATTTTTTATTCAGTAAATAAAAATTATACTCAAGTTAAAAAAAATGAATCGCACAATAAAACTGAAAACTTTTTTTTTGAACATTTATTGCAATGCTAATTTAGTTATTATCTATAAAATTTTTAAGGTCATATATAAATTATTATTAAATTCGATTGATCTACATCAGCCAATCATATGTCGATAAAGTGTTTCAATTTCGAATAAGCTTATTAACTTCAAAAGGCATCAACTTTTTATAGAAGCAATATTTCGAAAAACTAACCAGTAACTTTGTAGATCTTATTGTAATGAACAAAGTTACCGATCAGTTTTTTGAAATATTGCTTCTATAAAAAGTTGATGCTTTTTAAAGTTACTATGCTTTCGTGATCACATGATTGTCGAGTATAGACTTCCAGCACCATATTTAAATTTATAACATTATTTTCTATATAATTAGTCTTTAATCAATATATAATAAAATCTTTATCTATCTAATTTAATATAATTTGAATCTAAATATTTAGATCTTAATCTACTACTGATAATTAATAGTTATCTGGTAGAATGTAGATGATATTGGATTAGCGTCATTTAATAACTATTTGTTAGCTCAGATTATGCTGCTTCATAGCATGATTTGAGTTAATCAAATGGCTATTAAATAATACTAACACAATTTTTGTTGACTATCCATTATTCTAAAATTTTCTAAGAAAAGATATGCGTATATATTGATAATAGATATGTGTTATACCTTATATTTATTTTTTTTAAGGCATGCCTATAACTACTGTATACACTCTAATTCTACCTGATAATGATATTATTCGGGAGTATTCATTAATCATATTATTTATATTAATCTATAACATCAAATTCAGAAAAATAAATAGAACAGAAAAGAGAAATAGATATTCATTTAAAAAGTCTTGATAATTAAAAAATATAAAACAAAAGTTTTTAAAAATTTAAGTATTATAATTTGTTTTTATTAAAGTGTAATAATCTTATTAATATTTTATTAAGAACATAAGCATGAAGATGATTCAGCAATTGCAATTTATAGAATAACTAAAAACCCAAAAGATGTCACAATAATTTCAAAACTATAAATATCTGATGTTTGAGTAAATGATTAATCAGTTCTTAAAAATAATCTAATAATAATGCTATAATAGTTGTGCACTATCTTAATACTAAATAATTGCATTAAGTATATTGACTCAGAAATATTAAAGGTTATTTGAATCTACTATATATTTTAATTACAAATTTTAAATTTATATTAGTCAAGTAATATTTTAAAAGTAATACTTTAAAAGTAACACTTAAAAACAAATTACAAAAGCTAACTTAGCAATTTCAATTATTATTCAATCACTTTTTTTATATTTACACTATATTATCTTGTTGAATTATTATCTTTCACTTAAGCAACATTCAGATTTTTCTTTTACAAATACTAAAATAAAAAAAGCTCCAACTCTTTACTAAATTTTAATTACCATTCAATCGCTTTTTTTTAATACTTAAAAGTCTATACACCCTTAAGACAAAGCTTTACCCATTTTGTTATAAATTATAATATGAAATCAATAAAAATTTAATAATTGATGATATAGCATATTCTATTCTAACTCTCTTAAAACAACTCAAGCACCTAGTTATATACATACTATATATTATTCGAATCTCTTTTGTAATTACTTGTCATTTTGATTATAAAAGCTATATTATTAGCTGTTAAAATAACACTTTTAAAATAAAAGCAAAAAATTTTACAAACCTATTTAGCTATATATTATTAAGCTATTAGCATAAATGTGGTATTAGTAAAAACCTTTCAGAAATGTGATTATATAGGATTAAACCTGCTAAATACTAGTAAAGAAAAAGACAAACATATTTAGAAAATTATTTAATCATAGGTAACATGCTTAGTCACTTGTTATATGGATGATTGCATTTTTATATAGGGGTACTTTAAAACTAATATAAATAATTG
>CAJVPZ010002076.1:0-13085 GCA_910592135.1 Racocetra fulgida | reverse complement strand
GCATATTACCGTTACAGTATTAAAATATTAAAATAATCTTTGAAGATTAACACCGTGAAGTGCAAGAAGTGCAAGAGGTGCAAGAGCTAAGCCTCATTACACAAAAAAGAACAATTTAAAAAGGAAATACACAAAATTTCCGATTTAGTCTAATAAATGTTTATAAATTAAGAAATACGCATGGATTAAGCAAACTATAACGGTACGCGCGAAATTATCAAATAATAGATAGGTACACATCACAGAATTTCACAGAATTAATAATCAATGCGACAATTTCGGTACTGTAAAACAAAGAAAAACAAAGAAATTATTTATACAGTTTCTCACCAAAGAAAAAAACAGAAATGAAAACAGAAGATTGAAAAACGCCCAAATTTTTTTTAAGTTGGGATATTTTTTCAATTAATATATCAATTCATATATGGAAGTTTTATTCGAAATTCATGATCATGCAATGATCATTGATAATTTAAAGAATTTTGCTCGACGGATGATTTTTTTCAATAAAAGACTAGTTTAGGTTACGTGCATAACAATAACGATAAGGATTCTACATCAGTACGACATAGATAATCGCACATTAACACAAATAAAGTCATGTGTTATTAATAATGGTTATTAATAAAAGTTAAATACGATAAGTAGCATACATTACTTACATAATATCCTAAAAAAGTTTCTTGATACCTCTTAAGCTCCTTGTTTCAAAAACCATTTTTCATTCTCTTGATGTTTAAAAGTATTTCATTCTCTTGACGAATTCGATTTTTTCTTTCAAACTTAATCCATGAGTCATCATTATTCTAAAACGAAGTTAAATAAATAAATAAAGGAAATAAAGTAAAATAAAGTAAATAAGTATATAAAGTATATAAAGTAAATAAAGGAAATAAAGGAAATAAAAGAAAGGGATTATAATGATGATTAAGGTTAAAGTTAGCTTATAGCTGTTTTCAAAAAGGCGTGAACAGGCGCAGATTTCCAAAAAATTTCAAAGCCCAGCCCTAATCGGATTTTCAATTTTTACCAATTAGAATTTCCTGATTCTTCAATTTCCCACATAGATATATGGGAATCGTTGTTCACACCTTTTTGAAAACCGCTGTAAGGAGTGATAATTCCGTTGATGCACATTTGAGATCGTATTATTTGCCGAGTATGTAAATTCATTTACATATTTAATAATTTACTTTGTTGGCGCATATATAAATCGTGGATCCAATTCTTTGATTTCTTTGATATTTCTTTGATATTTCTCTGATATTTCTTTGATATCACGAGTTACATAATAAAAAGGGATATGTTCAAATGAATCCCTATACATATACATATATATATATACATATACATATATATATATATATATATATATATATATATATATATATATACGGTATAACAAACCTAGATTCTGATAATGTAACGGTTAAAGTGTGTAACTTCACGGCGTATGTATCTCCAAAGTGAGGTGAATTCATTATAGAGAATTTATCTTGCGTATCTGATGTATCTGAAGCGGTTCATCGAAATAAACTCGAGTGATAAGAAAATTCAATTTCTACTTAGTATATTGATTTTTTAGAATAAACCGTGGAAATTGGTGTAAGTCAGATGTTCTTGAAATTATATATAATGCGATTGAAATTCTCCCTACGCTGATCAAATTTCCCGAATTAGATTCTATCAAAAAGTTATCGTTATGCACACGTATGTACTGTACGTATATAGATGGTTATTACCCCATATATTACCGCGCATATACGTATAATAATACGTACTGTATAATGTATTCAACCAAAAAATGCTTTGTAAAAATATCTTTTACTAATTAAAATTGTAATATATTTTTTCGTTCTTTTCAAAAGTCTGCTGATATACAGTAAATACCCAAAGTAAAATCTAACTATAGCGATAGGTTCAAATCATTTTATAAATATATATCTATCGCTATTACAGTATTACCGGTAATTAGGTCGGAATTAAAATTCCCTAACCACTTAAATTATTAACCTAAAAATATATTTAGAATCCGCTTCATGCCGAATTCACTGGATACACAATATCATATGTACATTTATTATTTTACTCACTAATGCTTTCATTATTTTATTAAAGGGTGAAATCCGCGCAGAGGTGATAACTTTCTTGATGCAGATCAATACTTAATTAGGGTTAGTTACTATTCTAGATTGGACTTGCATCAATAATGTAACTATTTCTGCGCAGGTTTCACCCTGTCGTATTATTTTTATTTTACAACGTATCGGTATTATTTATTATATATATTATATTGTACTACACGTATAACTTATATATCACATTTTATTTTTATTCTTATTACCGTTACGATTTAACCAACAATAATATTAAAATTCCAAAAGCTTACAATATTACCAAAAAAGAAATCACGAACAAATGTATACGTAGAGATAAAGAGATGCTTACATAATTCTGATTTTCAATATCGATCTAGCTTTTATACAGCACAAACCAAGTTTTTTAAAGACCGTGCCTCTTTTAAGATAATCATTCCTTAGTACAGTATATACGTATCTTGGTATATACGTACGAATAATAATAATAATAGGACAGGGTGAAACCTGAGTTGATTTTACGGCACGTATTATCAGTATGGATTCAGTATGGATACGAAAAGGGTGAAGTTCGCGTTTCTTATGCTCCTTTTTTGATGCAGATCTACAATTAATTACAATTAATTAGGGTTAGATAAAGGTGTGCATCAATAACGTAACCACCTCAAACACAGGTTTCACCCTGTCATATAATAATAAAGAAAAAAAAATCCCCAAATCCAAAAATCACACAAATTTGACTATAAATAAATGATCATCTGATGAAAACAAAAAATTTTTCCGAAATAATGTGGGTTGACCGTATACAAATAAAACCCTTGCTTTCTTTCACATAATTACTAGATATATATTTATATATATATATATATTTTTTCAGCATGGCGATCTCATTTGATTTTACCGTTACGCGTGATTTCTTTATAGTTCAAAAGAGGATTACGATAATAGTAAATAACTACTAAATAACGATAATCATGAAATAATATCATTAATCATTTACTAAGATCACACAAGATCAAATAAAATCAGATTAGATAATATCCAATATCCAATGTCCAATGTCCAATGTGTTGAGAATTTGTACGTCAAAACAAGAGTTTAACAGAACAAGGGTTTAACAGGGTAGAAACCAATTGAATTGACTAGTTTATTTTCTAGTTATTATTACCAGGTATTCACCTTACATATCATTTGTCTTACATAAATAAAAATCTCATCAGTAAATAAAGTACGAAAGAATGGATATGGATGAAAGAGAATTGAATTGAACAAGAGAATCAATGAATAAAATATTTTATTTTATTTATAAAGAATTATTCTAAAGATAGTATGAAATGAAAGGAGAGTCAATGCTAAGCCATGGTTTGAATTTGCAAAGAAGAAAACTCTTAAATTACAAGTTTTTTTTTCGTTAGCCCCTGCTAATGTATTGTAATGTATTGCGGATATTTGATTTAAATAATAAATAAGGAACCAAAACACGAGACGCGAGCGCGATGACCCAAACCTTGAAATAAATAAAAATAAATAAATATATATGATATATATATGATATATATCTATATGATTTTATATATATATATATATAATAGATATATATTTTATACGTATTTATTCGTTATATTTTTGTTATCGTTATCGTTATTATTACCGTTATGATTTAAAACTCAAGTGGAGACTAGAGTGAAGACTTAGAGAACCAGAAAACCAAAGATGAGAAAACAATAAGCCATCGCAATGATCAAAGGTGGAAAAAGAAATGCACCAACATAACTATTTTAAATCTTGAAATTACATGTAGAAAACAACTTTTTTCTCAAGAATTAATTGGTTAAAACAAACGTTTCTTTACAAAAAAGTTCACAAGCATGGCCACAGTTTGTGATCCTAAACAAATTGAACGTCTTTTTGAGCCACTAATTCTTCTAAATAATATCCTTTAATAGTAAATGTCAACGGTGTACAGTTCTGCAATTGGGTATACAATTGGGGTATGTATACAATTGGGGAATACAATTGGGTACACAACATGATCTTACATATCTTTCTCCGTCATACGGGCAGAAGTTGAACGACCTTCCACTAGATCATTGAATTTGATTAATTTAGTAATCTAATGATCTATAGTAATTTAGTAATCTAATGATCTATAGGAATTTAGTAATCTAATAATCTAATAATCGAGTGGGTCGTATGAGATATACGTAGAATGAGATTGTAGCAATGAACCAATACATCAGATATAGAATATCATATCGTATGATACTAAAAACAATCATTTATATGTACGCACGTACGTACGTCTGCCAAGTCTATTGCATTGATTTTTACACCCCTTCATTTTTTCACTTTTTTCATATTTTAATAGTATCACAACGTCGTTCTATAGGAAATTAAAAATAGAAAACGTTTTCTCAATCATCATTAGCAATCATTAGCAATGGTATTTGTCATTATTGGTATGCACAATCATATTCGAACTGACTATATATGACTTACTATTACTACTATTACTATACGTACGTACGTACGTACGTATACTCCATTTACGTACGTACGTACATCATTTACGTATACCATTTTTATCTACGTATGCCGGTATTAAGTATCTAATAAAGTATTTCAGAAAATAAGGTTATTTCATTCATTTATTCATTTACGTATTCATTAGATTAATCACATTTAGAATTCTTACAAGTGTAAAAAAGATGTAAAGTTTTACATTTTAAGAAAATTCTGATTACCTGTATTATTACTAACTGTAAGTAGGGTTCCGCAAATTGACCTACTGAGACTTAAAGCATATGTAAAACTCCGCAGATATATCCCAAAATTTTTTATAATAATAATAACTTTAATACGTACTGTACGTACAGTACGTACGTACGTACGTACGTACGTATCGGTAAATCCATTTTGAATCCATGGGCCGGCTCATGCGGAACCCTAACTGTAAGATAATAAGTTTAATATCAGTAAGCCCATTTTGTAAGATCGTTATCGTTATTAACTTTATAATAACTTTAATATCAGCAAGCCCATTTTGAACCCATGAGCTGGAATCCTAACTGTAAGATCGTTATCGTTATTAATTTTATTATACATAATAACTTTAATATCAACAAGTCCATTTTCAACTCCCTAACTGTAAGATCGTTATCGTTATTAATTTTATTATACATACTTTAATTTTGAATCCATGATTGTAAGATTGTTATATCGTTATTAATTTATATTATTAATTTATACGTAGTAATTTTTAATAAGTATCAGCAAAAGCCCATTTTGAACCCATGAGCCGGAACCCTAACTGTAAGATCGTTATCGTTATTAATTTTATTATACATAACATAATAACTTTAATATCAGCAAGCCCATTTTGAATCCATGATTGTAAGATTGTTATATCGTTATTAATTTATACGTACAGTACCTGTAGTAATTTTAATACGTATCAGCAAAAGCCCATTTTGAACCCATGAGCCGCGGAACCCTAACTGTAAGATCGTTATCGTTATTAATTTTATTATACATACGATAATATCTTTAATATTAGCAAGCCCATTTTGAACCCATGAGCCGCGGAACCCTAACTGTAAGATCGTTATCATTATTAATTTTATAATAACTTTACTATCAACAAGACTATCAACAAGCCCTTTTTGAATCCACGGACCGACCGACTCATACGGAACCCTAAATGTAAGATCGCTATCATTATTAGGCAATCATTAATATTAATACTTGTCATGAATATTACGCGTTTCAGGAAAATGTATTCGAATCGGAGGCCATTAGATCTTATGAGTGTAAACGTTTCATGTACGTACGTACGTACGTACGTACGAGTGATAACAAGGAAAAACTTTGAACCCGCAATTATAATTTATCATTCCGAATAATAAATTATAATTACCGGCTTGAGGTTTTTCCTTGCCCGGCACTCATATATGACAGTTATACGTACGTACGTACGTAACAGTTATAATTGTTAAAACATACGATGACATTAGCACACGATTATTATAACATACGATGACATTAGCACACGATTATAACATACGATGACATTAGCACACGAGATTTTTCCTTGCCGGCACTCATATATGACAGTTATACGTAACAGTTATAACAGTTGTAACATACTATTAACATAGATGACATTTGCACACGATTATGGTTATAACATTCGATGACATAAAACTTGACAACACTTAATAATAATAACAATAAAATAAAAAATTTAACATTTGCTAAATTGAGAATTATGTTTGTGAAAATGCTTTTTTTTTGTTGTTTTTTTTTTTACAATCTTTATTATATATTTTTTTTTTGTTAATTTTCTGTTTTTCTTTTATTGCTACCACTACTACAAAAAAGCCTCAAGGATATGTGGAACCAAAAGTATTCTAAGAAAAAATTATTAAAAGAAAAAAAAAATTTGTCGAATGTATAATAATTTCTATTTAAAAGTTATTTATCGTTTTCTTTACATATAAAAAAAGACGGTAATATAAAATTGTCTACGGAAGGTTATAAAGGTTCAATCATATACTTAAGGTGGAAAAAAAATTACCAATTACATATACATATATATATATAAAAAAAAAATTATGGTTCATATTTACATAATTTAAAATTGCGTAAAAGTATTCTTCGTTATGGTAGATTTGATAGCGTTTATCAAATTTTTGTGTTATAATTGTCGCGTAAGTTAATTTCGATTGTAAAAAAATAATCGGGTGATGTGTTATTATGTGTTATAATGTAATATTGTTCGTGTAGATGAATGTAATGTTTGTAAAATTTTCGAATGTAAAAAAAAAAAATATATATTCTCAAAATTAAATTTGAGATTGTCCGAGTAGTATTTTACTACTAAAAAAAAAAGTCTATTATTTACAAAAAAAAAGAAAAAGAGAAAAGAGAAAAAAAGGAAAATACGGAAAAGCAAAATTATGCAGGGATAAAAGTAATTGTCCGATTTGTCAACAGTTAAAAATCAAAAGAAAAAAAAAATATATAATATATATATAATATATATAAACCCAACGCTAATATTTAACCTTACTTAATCTATGGTCATGATCAACTGACCGAAAGATTTAGAAGCCTGAAGACCTTGGTCGAGAAGCGTAAACCCTTTCTAACTCTTGTCTAACCATTGAATGATTTGCAGGTTTTCCGACCCAACCAGTCATACCTGCTTCAAAAAATCGATCCTCACAAGGATTTGTTGTATAAGCTATTATCGGTATTTGTCGATTTTTTTCAAGTACTTTTGAACCAGCAGCATGTATAGCTAAAGTTGTTTCTATGCCAGATAATTCAGGCATATCTATATCCATAAATATTATATCAAAGGTTTCAAGAGATAATTTATTAAGTGCTTCTTTGCCGCTTATAGTACAAGTAGTATGATGCCCAAACTCTTTAGAGAGAATCTTCGAAAGCATTCTAGCTGTTATGACGTTGTCGTCCACGATCAACGTTTTAACTAAAGGAGTTATTGATAAAGCCGCCATCCCTGCAGTGACAGCCGAAACAGTTGATTCTGAAGAGTTATTAGCGGTTGGAGTTGTTGGTGAAGCTACGGGCGTACCAGTCAAGTGGACGGATGAAGAAGTGCAGGTGATGGCTGGCATGTTGATTTTTTTATGTTCCAGGATTTTAAATATTTTTTTTTCAGAAGTGATATTGATTGATATATTTAAAACAAAAAAATTGAAAAAAAGTAATCAGGTATTTTCTTTATCGTTCGGTACGATGATTATAAACGTTTGTTATATTTCGTTAGTAGAAGTAACTTGCTATGATACGTAGCTTATTACTCTTGAAAGCGATTAAAATTTTTCTTTAAAAAAAAAAGTTAAAACTTTATCGTCGATAATAAAAAGAAATAAAAAAAAAAAGTGGGTGAGTGATTAAAGGTTCGCAGAAGGTGTATATATATACTTTTTTCGTATACTGTTAAAATTTTTTTATACTGTATATTATTTGTATATTACAAAAAATTTTTTTTTTTTTTTTTTTTATAATGGCTTAATAATAGTAGACAATTACTGTATAAATGTTATTGTAAAAAATTTCAATAATATATATATATATATGTATATATATTCAACTGTGTGTATCCAAACATTCTATACATTCTATATGGGTATATATATATAAAAAAAAAAAAACTCCGTCAAATGACTCTTTTAATGAGATTAATATGTTAATATTAATATTGAAATTATTGACTTGTTATGAATATTATTATTTGAACATCATTATTATTATTTTATTGAATATTGAAAAAATATATAAAATATATAAAATATAAGTTATACAATATATAAATTATTGAAATTATTGGAATTATTGAAATTATTGGAAATTGAACGTACAATACATGGTCAATATGAGATATAATTTAAATCCTGCATTATTTCCGAAGTCCAAAAAATTTTTTTTTATTAACGTATGATACGAAAATCATATAATGATCACACAAATATAAGACAATATATAAGATACATATATAAGATACATATATAAGACATATATAAGACATATATAAGACGGTCGGTCATTCAGCGCAAGTTTTAGATGTGGGATGTTTATCATAACTTTTTTTATTGTTTTATCGTTTTATCGTACGATACAATATACATATATATATGTATAAAATCTCGCCACAATCCTTTACTTATATTATATCCTGATATACGTACCGTATTTGTTTTTTTTTTGCATTAAAAGGAATAATAGACTTTATTGGTAAAAATCAACCAACCGTAACATAAACCGTAACAAAATTTTACTACGGACTACGCCACCAAATCATAATGAACGGATTTAACCTTATCAAGTAATAATGCTGATACACTATGTTTGGTTTCTCGGGACAAAAATCCTGTTTATTTCTTGTGCTTATGTGGAATATTCCGTTTTAGTCGGTTATTCAAGGTCATATATATAACCAAAATCAGCTAACTTTTTATCTTCTGACTACGGAGAATTTTTTTTTTTGTGTCGAAAAAAAAAATATCTACAGTTTATGACTCATAAAAAGTTATTCCACATTGAAAATTATTCCATATAGAGATTTTAAATATTTAAGTAGCGTACGTACCAAGGATCATATATCTGTATATAGAATTTAAATAGAATTTAAATACGTAGTTGACACTTCCATTCATTCCGCATTAATTCCAACATTAATTCCAACATTAAAGATATTATTATATTATTTAACTATATAATTCGAAAAACTTTTTTAAAAATTTCCGGGTTACTAAATTCCCGGATGCTTGTCAAAAATCCATAAATCTCGTGTAGAGATCGGGTTAGGTTAGTGATTCACGGTGCGCGGCAAAAAAATGACCCGATAACATTATTCTGTAATTTTTTTGTAACGGTTGATAATGATGATGATTACCCTTTATACACTTCTATACATTTCGACTCATACCTTATACGTATACGTACGTACCACCATATCTTTTCCATATCTTTTCGTTGTTCATACCTTATCGTTTT
This sequence comes from Racocetra fulgida, assembly GCA_910592135.1. Lineage (NCBI taxonomy): Eukaryota > Fungi > Glomeromycota > Glomeromycetes > Diversisporales > Gigasporaceae > Racocetra > Racocetra fulgida. The sequence goes on along the minus strand of CAJVPZ010002076.1, from coordinate 3,462 downwards.
ATAAGTATGAAACTATGTGACGTAAATACATTATTGTTATGGTTTAGTTATGGCTTGTATAAGATAAAAATTGAAAAATAAAGAATTCATAAAATTTAGCCCTTGATGATGATTACCCTTTGTGTTTCTATTGGAAGTTCTTATGGCTTGTACCGATATAAATGTGCCAATTACGCCAAGAAAAGGATCTGTCAGCCAAGAAAAGATCTGTCAGCGTCATAGTTTATGGGCGATTAATGTCCCTGGATAGTATAAGGTATGATAGTATAAGGTAGTCTGATGTGATTTAATGAAGGATCCTATTTTAAATTCGTGCGTAAGACTCGTATACTTACTAAATTCATATAAAAATAATTAATAATCACTTTCGGGAGATTATTTTTGCATTTTTACTTGCATCTAAATAAGCTAAATTGATCTAAATTGATCTAAAATAATCTAAAAATATTATTTCCGGTAATTAATTTATTCCAGGAAAAAAAAAAAAAAAAAAAAAAAAAAAAATAGATAGATTAGAAAAAGAATGATTATTAGTAATGATTAAAGTCAGCCACTTAAATTTTTGTAACGATCCTGTAAATCATTGTTAATAGGACTATTTTTCCGATAAATGTCAAAACGTGACTCATGTATATCTCAACTATTATGGTGCTGAAAATGAGTAAGTATACATTAAACTTTAATTAGAAGACAAATTACTTTTGATTCCGGGAATTAGCGGATATCTTTGTGCCTAAATTAGCACATGCAATTAACGTTAATATAACGTTAATATAAAAATTATTAAAGATACGTATGAATAAGTACGTACGTATGAAAGGCTTTGAAGTATTATAACACGTTTCTACGGAGGTTGACGCCAATTAATTATTGACTGTAATAAAAAAATTTCCGAGTGTGGTTAGTTTCTTTTCACCCGATACTTAAGGTATAAAATGTTAATGTTAGAAAACGTACGTACATGAATACCGATTTCATATAAATATTATTGTTTGCAGCGGACTTTTTTTCAACATCTGTCTCAGCTATACTTTAGTACTTTATCGGTCTTTGAAATTGTTTACTTACTATATGTTGATATTAAGTTACTATATGTTGCTATTATATTGCTATTATGTTGCTATTATGTTACTATTATGTTACTATTATGTTGCTATTATATTGCTATCACTATGTATACTATGTATACTATGTATACTATGTATACTATGTATACTATGTATACTATGTATACTATGTATGTGTATGTAAAGAATCAATTAATCAAAGTACTACGTATCCCTATTGCTTTATAATCCTATCGCTTTTGTATCACCATTGAAATCGAACTTGCAAAAAAAAACTATATATCACATGAGATTATAATTTCACATGCGTTTAATATAAATGCTGCTACACCTAGGTAACATCTGAGTAACATTCAAGTAACATCTAAGTAACATCTAAGTAACATCTTAGTAACATCTAAGTTTATTTTAACACGAAATCATGACAAAAACTGCATCATCAGTATATCTACGTATGTACGTACGTACGTACGTATAACGATAATGAATGTATGCCCTATCGCTATTGTCGATTATACCTTATTACAGTATTATACCCTATGATACCCCGGTTTGTCCACATATTTCCGACACTTGACACTTGGCTCTTATAATTATTCTGCATTACTTGCATTCATTAAAGTATTAAATTTCTATTTATAAACCTTTTCAAAAAGGTTTATCTTTTGACTCGTACGTTACCGTATCGTACGTATTACCCTACCTACGTATGTATGTGCGTACGTGTGTACCTATCTCGTGGCTTATATTTCCTATTTTTCCAATTTTTACGCCATTTAAATGACACTTTTTTTTAATCTTTTATATCTTCATTCTTATTGGTTAATGTCTGAATGTGATTAATGATAAATAGTTAGCGTTAGTGAATTCTATAGACGTATTATACGTACGTACGTAGTAAATTATTAGTACATATCACTTTAAATATTCATGACAGAACGTATCATAATGGAACGTATCGCTATATAACAGATAACGTTTATACGTACGTACTGTATATATATCTTTCATACCAGATACGTACATACGTAAGCACGTACGTACGTTATGTGCTTATAAATTCTACGATTATGCAGTGTAAGGTAAAATGCTGATTTTTACCAATTATATATATTTATTTAACTTTTATTATGCTTAGGTAATGTAACGCAAAGTGATTTTCGTTCGTCTGCTAGACTTTTCCAGAATATTATAGATTAGTATTAGAGACTGATTTGATTGGAAATCAAAAAATATCAATATCAATATATATATATACATACATATATACATACATATATATATACATATTTATATGTTTATGAATGACCCTAAAACTATTTTTGATGTCCACCAATCGAAATTTTTCCTTTTCTTCGCCAAACTTGAAACGGAATGGCATATGACCTAAAACTAATTAACGTTAAGGTAAATCGTCCAATAGTAAATTTTCCGTTACATGCGTTGAATGGGGAATAACTTACCAATGCAAAAAAAATACGTATATGTTTATATATATATATATTAATAATAATAACATTTATAATAATAATAACAACAATAATAATAATAATAATAATGAAACAGAATAATCATAGGCGACTAACATGTGAAATATATACGTATAAATTTTAAAAAAAAGTAATCACTGTAATTGCTAAGATTAGTTACACACAATTTTACTCTTTACCAAAAGATGTATAGGGATAAAAATCTCAGGGATATCCGTGAGAATTTTATACGTATATTCGTGTATGGAAATTTCAATTAATTGGTTCTTAATCAAGATAATCAATCTTTCTAATAGATCTTGGTAAGTTGACGAGTTGGCAGGTTGGCAAGTTGACAAGTTGGCAAGTTTTAGGATAGATAGATTTTCCTTAAACAGTCGATTAAAACGTCAATTAAGACGTCAATTAAAACGTCAATTAAAAAATGGCCAATTAGAACGTCAATTAAAATGGCCAATTAAAACATCAATTAAAATGGCCAATTAAAACGTCACTTAAAATGACCAATCAAAAACAATCAACTAAAACGTCGATTGTAAATTAAGACGGTTAATTAAACCTTTTGTTTTAATACTATATTATAATATATATGATAATCAATTTAATATATTTATATGTTAAATATATTAAATCATTTATTAATGGTAATTTAATTAAATTTAATTTAATTTAATTATTATAGTATTAAAGCTAAAAAATTCAAAAGTTAATTTATTTGTTAAACATGCGGAGTTAAGTTTAATCTGCATGACCAATTCTGGAATACCGATACTAAAAACTTATTTTTTTTGAATATACGTATATCGATAGGACGTGAGATATTCCGTTTCATATAACATCAGGTTCATATCAGGATTATATCAACAAAAAAAAAATAAATTTAAAAAAAGACTTAATTTTATTAC
>CAJVPZ010002075.1:0-13085 GCA_910592135.1 Racocetra fulgida | reverse complement strand
TCTTGTTTTTCACTATTTGTTGCTATATCTTTTTGATTTTTATCTATAAACTTTCTAGCTATATTGTTTGTAAAGGTATTTATATTAGTTAGATTCATTAGACATATTAGCTAGTGTATATTCGATTCATTCTCTGCATTGCATATTTTGCATTAGGTTTCTGGGTATATATGTTAATTTTGTTTATTTAGATTCTGTAAGGTTAGCAGTTCATCTAGAAAGAGTTTTAGCTTGAAAGCCTTCAGTTTAGAGTAGGTAGGACGTGTTTATCGAGCTGTTGGTTTGTCATTATAATTAATGAATGCATATATTAATTCCTAGTTGATGTTTTGTATATTGGTCCACTTTTGTATCTAATTTTGCGAGTGCTACATGGCTAGATTTTTTGTATTTTGTATGTTTCTGATTAGTCTTTTTGTTTTTTGTATTGTTGTGTGGTTAAACCATACGAGTATATATGTTGTGTAGTCGACTTGTTGGAATTGTGATATTATTTCTTATATATTAGCATCGAAGTTTATATAATTGTGTGAATGCAGAAGATTTGCTTTTTTTTTTTTTTTTTTTTTTATAGTCAAGGTTAGCCTCTTTGGCTTATCACTTTTATTAGATATTAGAATCATGTGGTGCTCTTATCAAAGGGGCCCCAGACAAGTACATTCTGACAAAGATACATTCTAGCCATATCTGCACCTTTTGAATGCCTAATTAAGTATGCTACCTATGTACTAGGTGCTACACTAGATGCTGTATCTGTAACCTACTATTACTTGAGCTATCCAATTAAACCCTCTGATCTGAGTTTTCTATATCAATTCATCTAACATCACCCAGAACATGCGATACATAAGTCAGTCCAAGTTCTGAGATCGTCATGTCCACCTATAGGACTACCGGTATAGTTAACCAATTCATTCTCGAGTGCATCACCTGCTAGAGCAGTCTGGTACCCACTATTCCCGTATTACCTAGAGTCTTCTTCGGTAACTTATGCCTAGGCCGAGACCAAGTACTTGCGAGCCGAAGCCGCTACCGTTACCTACTACTGCCCTTATAGAGTTCATCCAAACCCTGATACACCTACAGACTTTTCCCGGTCATCTCATCAATTTCAAACTACCAATCCAGATAGCCTGGAAGGGCTGTGACCTGCCTCTAATCTCCACGATTGGGTTCTTTTCTTCCAGTTACTCTTTCGACGGCCTGGTTGGTGGAGTGCCTTGCCGAACACTTCGGTCTTGTTCAGTTTATCCGGTTTCCCAGGTAGTAATCTGCATGTAGTACCATCAAAGATCTGTGCTATCTCTCTACTCAGGACTTCCCAAGTGAGCGTCTCACCGCTGTATTAGCTCTGTAGCTTTCTGCGATTCCGAAGGACTTATCTTGGGTATGCACCGACTAAACTGGCTTGCATGCCTTTGTGTAACTCCTTTATTACACAAATGCCCCAGAATCTTCCAATTTTTATCTTGGTACAACCACAGTTACAGGGTCTCGAGTTTTCCCAGCTATGACAATAGTTGCCGAATCCGTTTTTCTAAATTCAATTTTTCGCCTTCCGTGGAAATTGAACTTATATTCTACCGCTTGGAGGTGCGACAACTTCACCACTTCACTAAGTTGCTACACCTGCAGAAGATTTGCTTGGTATTGATATTAGTTCTAATTGAATATCTTTTCTTGCTATAAGTGTAAAAACGTTAGTCCAGTATAGCCAGTATTGGTTTTTTGTTTTGATGTTCTTTTTGTTGTATTTAATTATATTGTATTGTTGATATATATTAATGATGTGGATTGCTGTTGTAAGTATTTTTAGTGTTGTTTGATTGGTGTGATGGCTATTAGTATTAAGATTGCTGTTAGTATTGCTGTAGTTTTTGATGGCCAGTTTGTAATTTTGTTAGTTAATTTGATATTAGTTAGCAAAGTTTCCAGGTAAATCTGTATATGGGTTGTCTGGTGTTTATATCTTTATGTGTTGTTATTATTGCATGTATTGCTTTGTTTATGATCATATATTTTGCTATTTTAATCAATATTGTATTGGTTGTGGTTTTTGAGAATATACTATTGTATATTTGTAGTGTCAAGAATAGTTTCTTGAATGCTTGGCTAGTTAGGGTATGTTGTTTGATCTGTTGTGAAGTGTTTTGTTGTCATGTATATTGCAGTGTTTTTTGTATCTCTTCTATATTGCTATATACTGTAGTGCACTGACCAAAGTACCTGAAGTACAATACAATCTACCTATCAAAAAATTTACAAAGGACCCAGATACATTATGCTATAGTGGGTCTGTGTTGCAAGAAAAAACTTTCAAGTATATACATATTCCACATTTACAATAAGCAGCTTAAAAATTAAAAAAAAACTCATTTTTAATTAATAGAAATCTTGTGTTTTGCACCAGGGTACTTTGCATAGAGTACTGAAAAAGGGAGGTACTTTGGTCAGTGCACTACAGTATATATTTACTATAGCTTACTTGTATTATGCTATAGATTTTGAGATTGTTTGTATAGCACACTTGCCATAGTATGTTGTGGTTATTAGCTTGCATTAGTTGTATTGTGTAAGTTGTTGTGGTTGGTGTCTATCTTTTGTATATATCCAGTGTATTAATTTTATTTTGTTATAGTCTTGTATTGTTGTTATTTTTCTGATTATAGTTTGGTTTTTTATTTGCATCGTTATTCATTTGTTTTTAGTTATTTCTTTTTTGTTAATTGTGTATAAGTTTGGTGTTTGTAGTGTTAGCTAGTTTGTTTGTTGAATTTGTATATCAATTATTGCTATGATTATTTTGATTCATGTAGGTTCTCTGCCTGTTGGTATTTTGTATATTGTGTGTGATGTTTCTTTCCAGTTAATTGTTTGTATATTGTTTAAGTTTATTAGCTGTTTGATAAAGTTAATTTTGTGTTAATTGAGTTTGGTTTTTAGTTGTTGGCTGTTGATTTTGTTTGTGTATAGTGTTGGGTCTGTGAGTATCTTGTTTATACTGTTTTCTTTGTTTAGAAGAGGTTTAGGCCAATTGCTAATATTATTTATTATTGAAAGTGGTTATCATATAGTATCTGGATTCTCTTAGCTATAGTTGTATTATGTTCTATTGTAGAAAGTATATTTGTTGAGTCAGCTAGTATTGATGTATTTGTGTTTGCCGTATTTTATATTTGTTATATATATATGTATAGTAATGAGTTATATAGATCTGGGTCATTTATTTGTTGTGTTATTTTGCTTATATGGTGTTGCTATTGTATATTCTATAGTGTTCTGAGTGCATATATTCTGTGGTTATAGAATGTTGAGTTGGGTATAGCTCTGGACATTCCAGCCTTGTGTTTAGTGATTAAGGTATATTTGTTTGTAAGTTTATCTCATTGTGGTTGAGCATATATATAATTTTGTTTTTTTTTTTTTTTTTTTTTTTTTTTTTAAAGAGTAAAACCTGATCTCAGTTTTTTTATTAATAACATTTTGTATTATTATTACAATTTAATATCAAGATATTTTTACATATTTTGAAATTAAGCTATCTAAAAACTTTCAACTAAGACTAGTTTATCTTCGGCCTAGGCTCTACTAAAAGAAGGCACCAAGTTTTCACTCAGATTGCATTTGATATATTGTGTTAGGAGATGCATTATACATATAGTATTGTTTGGTCTATTTTATCTATTTATTCTGAGCTGTTTGCTATGAATTATGATTTATGTTCATTTGTTGGTTTGTGTTTTGTGTAGGGTTGTTTTTTGAATTTTGTGTTTGGTTTTTATTTATTATTTGAGTTGTAGTTTTGCAGCGGTTTTTCTATATTTGGTTGTAGATCATTTTGCAAATTTTGTAAAGTAGTTTGGTTTTATTTTGTTTGTGATAAGTATAATCGATTTTAAGTTCTGTTTGAATGCATCTGTAATGAGACTTTGGATTAATGTTATAATATTGCCATTGGTTGTGAGGTTAAAGTTATTGAAAAATCTATCTATAAATTCTTGTTTTTCACTATTTGTTGTTGTATCTTTTTGATTTTTATTTATAAATTTTCTAGCTATATTGTATATAAAGGTGTTTATATTAGTTAGGTTCATTGGGCATATAAGCCAGTATGTATTTGATTCGTCTTCTGCATTGCAAATTTTGTATTGAGTTTCTGGGTATCTATGTGGATTTCATTTATTTAGATTTTGTAGGGTTGGCAGTTTATTCAGAAAGAATTTTAGCTTGAAAGCCTTCAATTTGGAGTGGGTTGGATGTGTTTGTTGAGCTGTTAGTTTGTCATTGTAGTTGATGAATGCATATATTAATTTCCAATTAATATTTTGTATGTTGATCTACTTTTGTGTCTGATTTTGCAAGTATTACATGGCTAGGTTTTTTGCATTTTGTATGTTTCTGATTAGTCTTCTTGTTTTTTGTATTGTTGTGTGGTTGAACCATGTGAGTGTATATATTGTGTAGTCGACTTGTTGGAATTGTAATATTATTTCTTGTATATTGGCGTCGAAGGTTGTTTTGGTATATAATTTTGTGAGTGCTGGAGATTCGTTTGGTATTAATATTAATTCTAATTGGGTATCTTTTCTTGCTGTAAGTATAAAGATGTTGGTCCAATATGGCCAGTGTTAATTTTTTGTTATGATATTCTTCTTGTTGTATTTAATTATATTGTATTGTTGGTATGTGTTAATAATGTGGATTGCTATTATAAATATTTTTAGTGTTGTTTTGATTGGTGTAATGACTATTAGTGTTAAAATTGCTGTTAATATCACTGTAGTTTTGGATAGTCAGTTTGTAATTTTGTTAGTTAGTTTGATGTTAGTTTAGCAGATTTCCTAGGTAAATCTATATATGGGTTGTCTATTGTTCGTATCTTTATGTGTTACTATTATTGCATATGTTGCTTTGTTCATGATTATATCTTTTGCTATTTTAATTAATATTGTGTTGGTTGTAGTTTCAGAAAACATGCTATTGTATATTTGTAGTGTTAGTTGTAGTTTCTTGGATGTTTGGCTAGTTGAGGTATATTGGTTAATCTGCTGTGAAGTGTTTTGTTGCTGTATATATTGCAGTGCTTTTTGTATCTCTACTATACATACCGACGAAATTATTTTAGGTTTCAGAGTACAAAATTAAAATTTGAAGATGAAATTGTTTTTGATTTATTTTACTTAAAAGACAAAATTTTTTGACACTTTTTTTGAAGAGACGAAATTATAAGAAATATAACTACCTAAATTAGATTTGCTATTGCATATAAAAAATTCCAAATTGCTCTAATAGAGATGAAATAGGGGTTTTTTGAAAACCTATTTTGGTGACATGTATAATCTTTGCTATATTGCTATATATATGTTTATTGTGACTTACTTATATTATGCTATAGTTTTTTGAAATTGTTTGTATAGTGCACTTGCCATAGTGTGTTGTGGTCGTTAGCTTGCATTGGTTGTATTGTATAAGTTGTTGTGATTGATGTCTATCTTTTGTATATATTAGTGTGTTAATTTTATTTTGCTATGGTCTTGTATTGTTGTTATTTTTCTAATTATAGTTTAGTTTTTTATTTGCATCATTATCCATTTGTTTTTAGTTATTTCTTTGTTGTTGATTGTGTATAGGTTTGGTGTTTGTAGTGTTAGCTAGTTTGTATGCTAGATTTGTGCATCAATTATTGCTGTGATTATTTTAAACTATGCTGGTTCTCTGCCTGTTGGTATTTTGTATGTTGCATATGATGTTTCTTTTCAGTTAATTGTTTGTGTATTGTTTGAGTTTGTTAGCTATTCGATAAAGTTAATTTTGTGTTGATTTAGTTTAGTCTTTAGTTGTTGGGCATTAATTTTGTTTATGTAGAGTATTGGGTCTGTGAGTATCTTGTTTATACTATTTTCTTTGCTTAAAAAAGGCTTAGACTATTTGCTAATACTGTTTATTATTGCGAAGTAGTTATCATATAGTATCCAGATTCTCTTAGCTGTAGTTGTATTATGTTCTATTGTGGGAAGTATATATGTTAAGTCAGCTAGTATTGATGTATTTGTATTTGCTGCATTTTGTATTTGTTGTATATATATATATAGTGATGAGTTGCATAGGTCTGGGTCATTTATTTGTTATATCATTTTACTTATGTAGTGTTGACATTGTATATTCTATAGTGTTCTAAGTGTATATATTCTGTGGTTATAAAATGTTGAGTTAAATATAGCTTTGGACATGCCAGCCTTGTGTTTAGTAATTGAGGTATATTTATTTGTAAGTTTTTCGCATTGTGGTTGGGTGTATATATAATTTTGTGTTCGGTATTCAAAGCATGTTATAATGACTGTGTTGATTATATATATCGCTTGTTTCTCTATAATTGTTGATTTGTAGAGTAGCTTTAAGACTTCTTCAATTTCTTTTGTTATATTTTGTTGTATTGTTGTTTTTAATGGTGTGGATATTGTAGTAATATCCAAGAAATTGAAAACAGTGGTTAGGTGATATTGGGTATATATTAGTGTTATTGAATGTAATGTGTGCAGATTCCTTTTTGTTTTTTAATTTGTAGTTAGTAGCTAATATAGATTTGTGTGAATTGACTGTGATTTCTGTCATTTTGTAAAAGGAGTTGGCTGTATTAATTAGTATTTGTAAGTTTGGTTTGTTTTCTGCTATCTATAATGTATTGTTTATGTATGCAAGTACGTTTTGTTGTTTACTAAGACATGTGTGTTGTATATATATTAGTTGTAGTGTTGTTGTGCTTATTGTATAGGTGGTGTAGTTTTTATTGATCTGAATTAGCAAAGGGTTGTAATATATCCTCTATAATAGTAGAGTTATGGTTTCCTCTTGGTCTATGATATCTTAAACATGGTAATTGTTGGTTAGTCCATGGTTTGTGATGACATTATTGTGTCTAAAGGATAATATATTGTTTATGATGTTTGTTATATGTTCTGGTATTTTGATATGATGTAGTGCTTTGATTAAAAGTAGTATATATACTGAGTCATAAGCTTTGCTCATGTCCTGTAATAACAACCATAATTCTTTTTTGTTTGTTTGGGCGTCTACTATTATGTGTTGAAGTATATATATTGGTGTTGTGATAGAAGTGTTTGCTAAGGCTACATAGTTGTTTGAATTCAGTATGCTGTATTTGGATAGGATAGGATCAAGTTTTCATACAATGATTTTTGTAAGAATTTTTCTGGTATGTTTGATTAGTGTAATTAGGCATGTTTGATTTAAATCTCCAGTAAATGCTGCTTTTTTTGATATGGGATATATTGTACTATATTTCCATACAGTTGGTATATTATATAATATTAGATAATTATTTAATAGATCTAGGATTGTGGCTTTTGCTTGGGGGTCTAGATGTTTTAACATTTCATTTGATATTTTTGAGGGTCTAGTGGTTTTCTATGTTCCTTGCTATTTTGATTTGTTGTTAGGCTGTCTTGAGTATTGTATCTATTTTTTCCATTATTGTGTTGGGTTGTATTTATATTTGTATGTTGAATAGGTTGTTGGTTTGTTGTATAAAGTTGTGTATTTGGTCCATATTTGTTGCTTGTTTGTGTATGCTTATGTGTTTTCATGCCTTGTTTATGTATATCAGTGCTTTGTATAATTTGGTAGCTATAGATAAGAATAGATAGTTATTATTTTGTGTTGCTTTGCATATATGTGGGATATGTTTATTTGTGCTTTGTTTAATGCAGTTTGCCAGTATATGCCATATTTTGTTGAGGTTTTTTATACTAGAGCTTAGTGGATCTGTTTTCGATTGTGCAAGTTTTGCTTTGATTATGTTTGCGAATTGTTCTATGTTTCTGTATTCATCATATCGTAGTTGTAGATTATTCTTTTTGTTTTGTTTTTGCTTCTTTTGTATATGTATGGTACATTGACTGATATAAAGATTATTTTGTGGTCACTATTTGTAATTGTATTCCTCTTTGAGTATTGGGTTATAAAAGTTTTTTATTGAGTTTTTTGGAATTCATATTTCATCTATTTGGCTACTAGTTCGCTAAGAGCTCCATGTAGATTGGTTTGGTAGTAGAGTGTTGATTAATAGTAGCATATTTGTATTTTTTAAATATTGTATTAGAGTGTTGTATATATGTTTTTTGTTGAGGTCAAGGTTGAAATCTCCAAGGATGATCAGTTTGATCTTTTGTTTGTTTACTTGTTCTGCTCATTCTATTATTTTAGATTAGATTAAGTTGTTAAATTGTTTGTTATTGCAAGATAAGTATGTTGCTATGATACGAAATTAGTTTTTGTATGATAAGAATATATTGATGCTGAGTGCTGTTCCTAGATAGGTTTGTATATTATGTATGTATGGTTGTAATTTCTTATATAGTGCTATTGCAACTCCCATACTTGATTCTTGTTTTTTGGCTATTGTTGCTATAGTGTTTGATGTATAAAAGTAATATATCTCATTATGTAGTTGTAAATTTGTATATTTTGATTCTGCGAGCTTGGTTTCTGTTATGCTTATTATATCTATATTTTTCTTTTTGCAGTAGTCGAGCTATAGTTGTCTTTTGATGTCATCGTTGAGTCTACATATATTGTATAAAGCTAAGTTAATAGTGTCTGTTTGTATATGGTTGTTTGTATTATATATGTTGGTTATATATCTTTTTTGTTATAGTTTTTTGAGAATGACATAGTTATACAATGATGTCCCAAGTTGGTTTTGGGAGAGGAGGAAGTTCTAGTATGTTGTCTGAAATTTGTAGTATTTCGAAGTGTTGTTGAAGGATTGCTATAGTGAAGTTGATTTCCTTTTGTTATTTAATAGGTACATTGATGTAGATTTCGTCAGTAATTTTTTCAAGTGCTTCTTGTAGTTCAACTAGGCTTTGTGGTATCATTAGCTTTTGTTAGTTTTGATCTTGTGGATTTCATTAGGTGTGATAGGTATATTAATCCATTCTAGTGGGATATGTTCGAAGTAGTATTCTTCTCTAAGGAGTTTAGCTGTTTCTACTAGTATTCTAGATGATGTAATAGATACTGTGATGTTGAATGCCTTGATCTCCGTAGAGTCAGAAGATAGTCTTGGTTTGTTTATAGGGTTGGTTGTCAGGATTGACTTGTTTATAGGAAAGTTTATCCTATATTTTATCTTTGCCTTTTTAAAGAATTCTTGTACTATTTTGTCATTAGTGATTGGGTAAGTAAATTTGGTGTATAGTTTGATTTTGTTTGGATCCTGTGATAATACAAGCTTTTGTATGAAGAACTCATTTGGTATGCTTCTAAACTTGTAGTATTTTCTGAATATTTCTGCTATATCTCTAATATTTGTTTCTTCTAATGATGGGTCGATGGGGAAGAGATGTCTAACTCCACTATTTAGTTCATGATAGGTTAGTGATAGAGGTTCTTGTTCTGATAGTAGAGCAAAGTAGGTTGCAAGTATTTTAGTAAAGCTGTAATGGTCGATAAGTTTCTTTTTATAAAACCATAGCTCTTTTAGTTGTTTTGGGTCCATAATAGGAAAATAGATTTTTAGTTCGTCTTTTAGTTCTGATGGTTTGTCTGAAAGTTTTGGTAGTGTAGTAAAATAGGTGTCTGGTAAACTAGGAAAGTTAAAGATTACTCTAAGGGTATTAATAATTGCTTTTATTTGAGATCTTTGCTTAATTAATAGTTTAAGGATAATATATTCTTGGTTTGGCTATCTATTTCCTCATGAGTTTCAGGTAGTTGTTGTTGTTGGATGCTATGCTTGATTAACTGCTGTTTAGATTTGTTTGTAGTCTGTAATAGGTTTCGCACAGATGAAGTTTTGGCTATATTTGATTATCTGATATGCTTTGCTTGGTAGGAGTTGTCTAAAGTTGAGGTTTGTAAGGTATTCTACCATTAATTTTTGTCTCAGCTTGTGTTGAATTATGTCTCTAGTTTCTCTGTTTGTTAGAGTAATTTCATTTTTGTCTTTGTATTTAGTAATAGCTGCTTTGAGTAAGTTGATGAATTTTTTTTAATGTGCAGGTGTGGTTTGTCTATTTTAAGTAAAGAATTATGTGGGTTGAGTTGTTAGTTTGTATTATATAAATTCTTCGATACCGTTTGTGTCATCAAGTGCTGTAATTATTTTATCTACTAGCCAAATCCTGTAGTTGAACTTGTTTTGATTTTGGTTGTCTAATTCCTGAAGTATATATTTAATCCAACTTTGTGTTTGCTCATATAGTGCTTCTTCATCTATTTGTATTTGATCTTGTTGGGAAATATTTTGTTGTAGTATATAGCTATACGATTTTTGTTAGATATTGGTGTTTTGGTCTCACAATTTATTTTGGGCATGGGTTATAGATGCTGTATTTTCTATGTCTATCTGCATAGCTGTTGTTTTGGGGTTATTTCCTGTATTGGGTATTGGGTCATATGTTTTGTTTGTTGGTGGCTGTATTTGTGCATCTGCTACATTTGTGTTGTTTTGTGTATTTGTATTTCCTGTAATTGTTGTGTTGTTGTTGTTATTTCTCATTATGGTTGTTGTTGTGTTGTTCTGTATGACATATGATGTCATAGTGTATTTTGGCAGAGGTAAGCTGTTTTGCTCACTTTTTGTTGATTTTTTGTAAGTTGTAGAGATAGGGATATTGTTGTAGTGGTATCTTTTACTTTGAACAGGAGTTTATTAGTTGTTGTTTGTGTTCTGTATTTCTTGATTGTTTATACTGTTATCTATTGGTAACTTGGGTGCATATACTAATATATATGTGTTGTTTTGCTCTTGCAAGCTGTTTTTTTTTACCAAGTCCATTGAGAACTGGTTGTTGATGTTTTTAGTTTTCTTGTTGTGTTTTTTGTACTGTTGTTGTTTTGTTGTTATGTTAGTTGTTGTGTCAGTTGTTCTCTTGTATTTCATACTAATTTTGTCTATATTCTAGCTTTATTTAGGTCTTTTTTGAATATCTTTCTTCTATATTTTGTTATTTTTGTAATTTTTAGATGATTATCGGAAAGAGTTTTTTTTGGTATTGTATATATATAATTTTGTGTTTAATATTTGAAGCATATTATAATAACTATATTGATTATATATATCTATTGTTTTTCTGTAATTGTTGATTTTTGGAGTAGCTTTAAGGCTTCTTCGATTTCTTTTATTATATTTTGTTGTATTGATGTTTTATTGGTATAGATATTGTAGTAACATCCAAGGAATCGAAAGCAGTGTTTAGGTGATATTGGGTATATATTGATATTATTAAATGTAATATATACAGATTCCTCTTTATTCTTTAGTTTGTAGTTGGTAGCTAGTATAGATTTGTGTGGGTTGACTGTGATTTCTGTTATTTTGTAGAAAGAATTAGCTGTATCGATTAGTATTTGTAAGTTTGGTTTGTTTTCTGTTATCTATAACATATCATCCATATATACAAGTATGTTTTGTTGTTTGCTAAAGCATATATGTTGTATGTGTATTGGTTGTAGTGTTGTTGTACTCATGTTATAGATGGGTAGTTTTTATTGATCTGAGTTAGTAAAGGATCGTAGTATATTCTTTATAATAGTGGGATTATAGTTTCCCCTTGATCTATACCATCTTGAACATGATAGTTGTTAGTTATTCTATAGTTTGTGATGATATTATTGTGTCTGTAAGATAGTATATTGTTTATAATATTTGTTATAGGTTCCAGTATTTTGATGCAATGTAGTGCTTTCATTAAAAGTAGTATGTATACCAAGTTATAAGCCTTGCTTATGTTCTGCAATAACAACTATAATTCTTTTTTGTTTGTTTGGGCGTCTTCTATTATATGTTGAAGTGTGTATTGGTGTTGTAGTGGAGGTGTTTGCTAAGGCTACATAATTGTTTGGATTCAGTATGCTAAATTTGGATAGGATAGGATCAAGTCTTTGTATAATAATTTTTGTAAAGATTTTTCTGATATATTCAATTAGTATAATTAAGTATATTTGGTTTAGATCTCCTGTAAATACTACTTTTTTGATAGGATATATTGTACTATATTTTCATGTAATTGGTATGTCATATAATATTAGACAATTGTTTAATAGATCTAAAATTGTGGTTTTTGCTTGGAGCCTAGATGTTTTAGCATTTATTTGATATTTTTGAGGGTCTAGTAGCCTTTGTATTAGGTGCTTCTTTGATTATAGTCTCTAATTCAGAAGATGTAATCTTTATCATAATTGTATTATACCATGTTAGGTCTATTGTTTGAATTGGTTTGTATTTATCTGCCCACTCTTTCTATAGTTCTATTTGAGTTGAGTTTGATTTTATCCAGTTTTTAAAATATTTCTGTATTGTGGTTTTGATCTTCTGAGGTTCCGTGATTATATTGTTAGGTGTTTGGATATTATGTAGTATTATAGGATCTGTATATTTTTTAAGTACGCTTTTTATTATTTTAGATGTATTGTTTGGAAGTTTTGGTATCTGTGTTCGATACAGTTCTTTATATATAGATTTTTTGCTGTTTGATTTTCTATGTTTTTTACTATTTTGATTTGTTGTTGAGCTATCTTGAGTATTGTATCTATTTTTTCTATAGTTGTGTTGAGTTATATTTGTATTTGTATATTGGATAGGTTGTTAGTTTGTTGTATAAAGTTGTATATTCAGTTCATATTTGTTGCTTGTTTGTGTAAGCTTATATGTCTTCGTGCCTTATTTATATATACCAGTGCTTTATGTAATTTGGTGGCTGTAGGTGAGAATAAATAGTTATTATTTTGTGTTGATTTGCATGTATGTGGGATATGTTTGTTTGCACTTTGTTTAATGCAGTTTGCTAGTATATGATATGTTTTGTTGAGGTTTTTTATATTAGAGCTTGGTGGATCTGTTTTCAATTGTGCAAGTTTTGCTTTAATTATGTTTGTGAATTGTTCTCATGTTTTTGTGTTCATCATATCATAGTTGTAGATTGTTCTTTTTGTTTTTTTTTTTTTTTTTTTTTTTTTTTTTTTTTTTAAGGTGTGGTTTTGCTTTTATTTTTTTTTTTATTTTTTTTTAAAAATCTACGTGGATGTTCTTTTCTTGAAGCTATAATTTTCGTATTTTTTTT
>CAJVPZ010002074.1:0-13087 GCA_910592135.1 Racocetra fulgida | reverse complement strand
ATCCGCACATAGTATTCTTCCACATATAAATAATTTTTAAAAAAAAAACATTGAAAAAAATAAAAAAAAAAAAAAAAAATTTGCAGATCACCAATTAAGCAATAAATTGTAAAACAAAATAAAAATTTTAATTTTGCTTAGTAGATTTATTTATGTAGATTTATTTATGTTTTATAAAAAAAGCAGATAAAAATCTATACAAATTAATAGTTTATATTTTATTTAAACATATTTTTGTTAAACAAATTACAATATAAGGTCATTAAATTTAATAAAAGAAATAAATTACTCAAAGCCTTTAAAACAGTATTGTAAAATGTATAAAAAATTCATTTGTCTCTTGAGTTAAATTGTATAATGATTTTCCAATTATTTTCTAATTTGGAACAGTCTCCCTGGATATGAAACTACCCTAGTATTACCATCAAAAATTCACCTCACATGATTATTAGCCAATAACAGATCATAATTTAGTGTAATATAATATGATTAGAAAAATTCAAAACAAATATCACTTTTGTCAAAAATCACTTATTTCTCAAAAGTTTATATAGGAAACAGCATAGCAATAACTTGTATTTGATTAATTCTGAAATCATTGTTATACAAATTATTTATATAGTCAATTGAAAATTTGATATATGATTGTAGTCTAAAAACTGGTAATTTCACAATTCATTTACCTCTAAAAGGTTAAACTAAAGGTACCCCTATTTATTAGTAAAATTTCTTCATTTCTAGTGTTTTTAATAGAGGATCTTTTCTAAACATTTTCAATTACTTTCATCAGAAAGTTTTCATAAGAGTGAAGGTAGGTATTAATAAATTACTGTATTTATTTATTTTATACTGTTAGTAGTTTATTAAATTTCTAATATGGTTCAAATCATAATTATTAACTAAAGATATAATGTTTGCTAGAGTATTTTTTGCTAAAATTTCTGTCTATATGTCTAAACTAATATATTTATAGAGCTGTTTCTCAAAACTTGTTTTGATTTTAGGAAATTTTCATGATTATTTAAAGAGATAAGTCATTACAAATTTATTTGCTAATATTAAACATATATTGAATTATTATTATTTTACAAAGCTTTTAACAATTATATATGTGAATTATAATTATGAAATAATGATAGTAATATTGATTGAAACATAGTAACAAATAATATATAATGGTATGTTGATTTTTAATAAACTATTTATCTTTATTTAGTTCTTATTTTTGTTTAAATAAGTATAATAATCTAAACTTATTTTAATATTTTTTATTGTATAGAATCTTAACAATTTCATAGTTATCAAGGTACTAGCATCAACTTTGCACTTGTAAAATTATGATTTTAACAATGTATTTGTAGTTTTAATGACAAGGGCACACCTGTTTTTTTAGTAAATTATTAATTATTTATCTAATTTAGCCTTTCTTATTTATAACATATTGAGCATTAAATATATTTTGAATTTATGATGCTTATTGAAGTGATTAATATAATTTTTAATGGTTTGTAAAAACCTAATATATATTGGATCAGAAGAGCTGAATTAGATAAATAATCAATAAATTACTAAAAAATGATTGTACTCCTTTTCTTGGTGGCACTCAAATGTGTTTATGATTTTAGTGATAAGCTGGTAAATATAGTAATTCATTCTGAAGAACTTATTCATCAAAATTTGCATAGTAGTAATATTTTATAGGTGGTGCTCATTTCACTGACAATTACTTTACTGACAACTTAGTTTACTAACAATTAATTTACTGACAAGTTCATTTTACTGACAATTAATTCATTGATATTTCATTTCACAGACAAAGTAATTCTGGTCATTGTCATTAAGGTCAGACTAAATTAGAGTTAAGGTTAGTGTAATTTATAAAAAAAACTTGTCAGTGAAATGAACTTGTCGGTAAATTAATTGTTGGTGAAATGAACTTGTCGGTGAGTTAATTGTCAGTGAACTAAGTTGTCAGTGAACTAAGTTGTTGGTAAAGTAATTGTTGGTGAAATAATACATATCCTATTTTACTAAATGATTTATATAGCATTTATATTTCAGATTTGGGCCTTTTAATATCAAAAACCTTAGTATTAAAGGCAGAATGTTGTATAATTTATAGAATTTTATTGTAAATAGTACTAGAAATTTTAGATAAAGACTAATATATGATAATATCAGATATTTGCTTATTTGGTATAATTATTTGGAAAATTTTAGAATTTGAAATATAACTTTAAATAGAAATATGCAGCATTTGATTTATAAACGCAATTATTTAGAATTTATTTTTGAGATTTTGACCCAAATTCATATATCATATTTCTTCGACATGTATATCTGGTAGAGATGGACAAAATTAATATGTATTCTTGCTTAATATTACTTATTATTATTTAAAATTTTTGTAAATAGGTAATAATAAATAATTTTATATACTATATCAGAACTCTTTCTAATGATCACTTGGTCAACAACAATTTACTGAACTACAGTCAGCAATATAGGAAAGCAACATAGTGAACACAGCAATATTCTTGGTTTTGCACTAAGCAAACTTGTTGTCGACAAAGCCTACAATACGTAAAACACCAAGGAGTGGGCGTATAAGAATATTAGATAAGTTTGTGCCTTGGGTCAAGTTTTTCTTTCTTCGATAGACTTTCTTGCATGTTTGGCATCCAAACTAGAAGGTTTATTCTAGGAACAAGTAAAGCAAAGTCTCTGGGCAAGAATATCAAGTAAATACTTAAAAACTGAACTATACAACTGAAAAACTTACAAAAATAACCTCACATATTCTCATTGACTCTCCACTTTTTTTTTGGAGAAAATTTTGTAAAAAAGTAGATAATTTAGCTTACCCTCTCCAAAAGATCAACATATTGTTTACTTACCAAATCGGTCGGCATTGTTTACTTTTTTCCTGTCATATAATAAGATTGTCATTAATTCGATTATGCGCAGTGATTTTAACAAGGTTAATTATCTACAATGCAGGAACTAAATAAATATGTAAACAAGTATATAAGGGAAAAAGAACATTTTTAGAAAAAGCAGATTCTTTTTCTACCCCTTACTCTCAATAATAAATAAGACTTGTTTGTAACCAAAGAAGGCAGGTATAATTTATTGTAAGGATATTTTACAACTATAATCAGTAAATAAATAAATACATAACGAACGTCATTCTTAGAACTACGGTTACACTTGGTAGCAGTGGAAATACTCAAATACATTGTTGTAAAAGAGAAAAGATCTATATATATACGCTTTACTACTATCATACTCACCATTCATGACACAACCGACCCAAAAAACATTTAACGATTTTGACCAACATTTCATCTTGCAACAGGAGCAGCTAAATAAAAACGTTGTTCAAGTTATTCAAAGCCAACAAACAAA
Source organism: Racocetra fulgida (assembly GCA_910592135.1). NCBI lineage: Eukaryota > Fungi > Glomeromycota > Glomeromycetes > Diversisporales > Gigasporaceae > Racocetra > Racocetra fulgida. Next base: position 9,679 of record CAJVPZ010002074.1, on the reverse strand, counting down.
TGTTGGCACAATTAGTAGCACTTCGGGACTTACGGTTGCAAAAAGGCTTTCAGTTCAGTTACCAGTTTTTAAAAGAAAAGAAAGAGAAAATGTTACGACATGGTTAGTACAAGTAGATCTGCTGTTTAAAGCAAGAAAGATCGATAATGAAGAAAGACTGCAGTATATAATAACCGGATTTGAATCAAGTACAAGGGCACGTGGCACAGAAGCCATTTAATGACTGGGAAGCATTCGAAAAAGGGATCAAAGAGGTGTTTTAGCCACCACAATACCAGCAGTACCTTCGGAAGCAATTACATAATATCAGACAAACTACTACAGTACAGGAGTATATGTCTAGGTTTAGAAACATACTGGGACAGGTAGATAGTATATATGAAGCTGATAAAATTTTATATTTTACGGAGGGACTAAAACCAGGTACAAAAGCTGAAGTAAGTTACAGAGCATCTGAAAAGTTGGATGACACCATTAAACTAGCTACTACTTATGATGTCATGATGTATAGAGGAATCAAGACAGAACGAAACATATTAAATGATATTCAAGACAGTACTCAAAAGAGGGAAAGACCAAGAATAGTGGAACCAGTATCGATAAAACTCGATAAAGCTGAGGCAGCAAAATACAAAAAACATAAAAAGGGAATCTATAAACCTGTGAATGATTCTAAAAAAGCCAAATTAAGGCGAAAAGGATTGTGTTTTCGATGTGGCCAAAAAAGTTATCTGGCAAAAAATTGCCCCAACAAACAAATAACAAATTCAGGAACAAGTTATGAAACAACCCAGGTATCTAACAAAAATATCGAACAAGTTAGTACAGTTGAATTATGTGATCAACCAAATAAAGAAGGACTTTTGAGAGTAAAAGGTAAAATAGATAATAAGGAAGCTATGATACTTATCGACTCTGGTGCCTCCAAAGACTTTATAAACAAGGAATTTGTTGAAAAACATCGAATACCAGTAGACCAAGATAATGGCATATACACAAAAGTAGAATTAGCGGACAGCACCTCTTGTGAGTCATGTGGATGTGTAAAAAACTTAAAGATTCAGTTATATTCCTGGAAAGAAGAGAGGGTACAATTGGAAGTACTACCGCTACAAAAATATGATGTAATCCTTGGCAAACCTTAGTTGCACGATTATAATCCAAGAATTAATTGGAAAACAAACCATATTTCCATATTAAAGGAAGGAAAAATACATAAAATAAACGCAAAAGCCTGTATAAGATACCAGGAATGTTCAACAATTATAGTAACTTGACAACAATTAGCCAAAGACACTAAGCAAGTGGCGGAATTATATGTAGTGTTAGCTGTGAATACAGTAAAATCGGAAAAAAAACCAATTAACATCCCTGATTTTCTGAGTGCAGTAGTAAAAGAATATGACGACGTTTTTCCAAGAGAGTTACCTAATAATCTACCTCCAAAACGTAATATCGATCATGAAATTGTTTTACAAGAGGGCGTAGTACCTCCATTTGGTCCCACTTATAGGTTATCAAACTATGAAATGAAAGAATTAAAATTGCAACTGGAGGAAAACCTTAGGAGAGGTATAATTAGACCAAGTTCTTCACTTTATAGTGCTCCGGTCCTATTTGTTGCTAAGAAAGAGAGAACCTTACGCATATGTATTGATTATCGAGTACTAAATAAGGTAACTATCAAGAATTGGTACCTACTACCAAGAGTAGACGAATTATTGGACCAATTAACTGGCACTAAATACTTTAGCAAGATCGATTTACGATCGGGATATCATCAGATTAGAATAAAGGAAACTGATATACATAAGACAGCGTTTCGTACACGATACAGTCATTATGAATTTTTAGTAATGCCGTTCGGTCTGACAAACGTCCCAGCAACCTTTATGTGACTTATAAACGATATTTTCAGAGATCAATTGGACAATTATGTAATAATTTATTTAGATGACATTTTAATCTTTAGTAAAACAATGGAAGATCATGTGATACATGTCAAAAAAGTGTTGGAAAAACTAAGAAAAAACAAGCTGTATGGTAAACTGGAAAAATGCGAATTCAGGAAAGACAGTGTTGATTTTTTGGGGCACGTAGTGTTATCTGAAGAACTTTTAGTTGATCTCAAGAAAATAACTGCAGTAAAAGAATGGGAAATGCCTAAAAATATTAAAGAGCTCTGCTCATTTTTAGGCTTATCTAATTACTATAGGAAGTTTGTCCAAAATTTTTTACAAACAGCATCACTTCTTACTAAACTCTTACGAAAGGACCAACAGTATCAATGGTCAAATGAACAAGAGCAAGCATTCAACAATTTAAAAAACACACTCACTAATGCCTCAGTACTAATCATACTAGACTCAGAAAGACCTTTTATAGTAACAACAGATGCATCAGATACAGCAATTGGAGCAGTATTAGCTCAGAACCAAGGGAAAGGAGAACAGCTCATTACATATGAATCTCAGAAAATGATATTAGCAGAACTAAACTATTCTATTCATGAAAAAGAACTCTTAACAATAGTGCACGCATTAAAGGTGTGGAAAGTCTACCTTGAAGGTCAACATTTCATAGTAACAACAAACCATGTTTCTCTTGAGTATATCCAAACCCAATTCAAACTATCACGAAGGCAGGCTAGATGGGTGGAATTGTTACAATCATACAATTTCACAGTAAAATATAAACCCAGCAAGACAAATGTGGTTGCAGATGCTTTATCAAGAAGACCAGAGACAAATTTAGTAACTGCTGTAAATGTAGACCAGGAACTTTATAAAAAAGTTAGTAAAGGATATGCCCAAGACAAATATTTGTCACAACTAATAAAAGCACTGAGAGATCCGGATAGTGATGAAGCAGTCAAATTAAAAAATCAAATTTGGCGTTATCAGTTAATGGAAGAAGAATTGCTGTATCATAGGGAAGATGAAGAAAATCTATGTTTATATATTCCACCGCTACTGGAAGTCAAATTAACCTTGCTGCATGAACACTATGACAACAATGGACACCCAGGAGTAGAAAGAACATATGAAAATGTACCACTACTAGAAAAAAATGAACAAGTTTGTAAGAAAATATATTGGTAGCTGTAAAAGTTGTCAATGAAACAAAAGCATCAACAAGGCCCCAGCTGTCTATTACAGCCTCTATAAATTTCAACCCAGCCATGGGAACAAGTGTCTATAGATTTTGTCACTCACCTACCTATTACTAAAGAGAGTCATGACTCAATAATGGTTGTGGTTGACAAATTTAGTAAAAAAGCCTATTTTATTTCAACTAGGACCACTGTTATGGCACCAGAAGTAGCTCAGTTATATTTTCGAAAAGTATTTAAACACCATGGCTTACCACGTAGCATTATATCAGATCAAGATCCAAAATTTATTTGTAAATTTTGGACCGAACTATTCAAATTATTGGATACTAAGTTACAAATGTCAATAACAGCACACCTGCAAACTGATGGTCAAATAGAGAGAACAAATCGTATCCTAGAAGATATGTTACAGTTGTATGTTAATTACAAGCAAGACAATTGGGATCAGATGTTAACTGCAGCAGAATTTTTATACAACAATTTACAGCAAGGATCCACAGGTTTTTCTCCATTTCAGTTAGATAACGGACATCATCCATTAATGGCAAGCAGTTTAATAACAAGAAATCAATGGTCAACTAAGGTAAAAGCGGCACAAGAATTCTATGATAGCTGGAAAGTTATAATTGAAATAGCAAAGGATACACTCATTGAAGTACAAGAACGTCAATCTGAATATGCAAATAAAAACCGCCGAAACTGGGAGCCAGAGGAGAGTGACCAGGTGTTGCTGTGCATACATAATTTCACATCGATTATTGACTCAAAAAGAACCTCAAAAAAATTAACACCAAAATATGTGGGACCTTACAAAATCGAAAAGAAAATATCAACCTCTGCATATCATCTAAGTCTGCCCAAAGAAATGAAGATACATTCAGTGTTTCATGTTTCATTGTTGAAACCATATGTACCCAACAAATTTGTAGAAAGAGCTATACTACCATTGCTACCAATTGTGACAATTGACGAAAATAAAGAAACAACCATGGAATTCGAAGTGGAAGCAATATTTAATAGACATACATACTATCGAAAAACTCAATACCTGATTAAATGGAAAGGTTTTCTGCTCCACGAAGCAACATGAGAACTGGTGTTGAATCTACAAAATACAACAGAATTAATTTAAGAATTCGAAAGAAATAAAAAGAAGTAAAAAAAAAACAAAAAAACAAAATTGAGCCAGGACGTCTCAATTTAGGTAGGGAAGAGTGTAATAAGATTGTCATTAATTCGATTATGCGCAGTGATCTTAACGAGGTTAATTATTTACAATGCGGGAACTAAATAAATATATAAGCAAGTATATAAGGGGAAAAAGATATTTTTAGAAAAAGCAGGTTCTTTTTCTACCCCTTACTCTCAATAATAAATAAGACTTGTTTGTAGCCAAAGAAGGCAGGCGTAATTTATTGTACGGATATTTTACAACCATAATCAGTAAATAAATAAATACATAACGAACGTTGTTCTTAGAACTACAGTTACATGTCACAACAAATATGTAGATACTTATGGAATATGGACATATGGATTATGTAGGACTTCAGACAATTATATGTAATGTGAAGGGGAATAAAATGATAAGATTTCACAAAATTTACCTCAAAAATTTTTAGATTTTATACCCACTTTTATATATACTACATTTAAAAAATTTAAAATTTACCTAAACTTTTACATGCCAGATTAAACTATACAAAATAATTTTTTTTTTATAACCTAACCAAGTAAATATAAATTTTTAATTTATAAATCGTAATAAGGCTATTTGAAGTTGATTCTTCAGTTAATATAACCCTCTCCTCCTGACCATCTCCCAAAAATGAACAAGCCAATCACAATATTGTAATATTGTTATTTAATCATATCTCATCTAGTAATCGTTTTGTGATTGGCCTGTTTAATTTTTTTGTTTAATTTGTTTAATTTGTTATATCCCCCCCTGTTCGAGCTCAAAAGTTGATGTTAACTGAAGAATCAACTTCAAGCAGCCTAACTGCAAGGATCATTGTTTGCTAAGGCCAACAAATTTCTATACCTTGGCAATACCCCTATATGATAAACAAGCAAAGAAAAAGATAATTTCCTCTCTCAGTCAAACAAGAAACTATTAGGACAATAGTTTAGGTCTCACAAACAGTTAACCCAAAATATAGACATGTGAAGATCATGAAGTTATTTGATTTCGCAATATGATTGTCCTGTCACTCCGTTGATAGGCTCCTCCAAATCTAATTAAAATTATCTCTGATGTAATTAAAACTTTCTGAAGTTTACTAGAATTGCTACAGGTCTGTCTATATTATTTGTGTATCTCCAAGAGAAAAGGATATTTTAGCAATTTAAATATATTATTGATTAATTATTGAGTTTAACAATGATACAAATCAGGATTTCAATAATACTATATAATATAAAATGTCTATTAACATATAAATTTAGTATAAATTATATATAGTTTAAAGTCTGATCTGTATTATTACTGAACTCGATAATTAATCAATAACAATAATATACTTAAATCGCTTAGGTGCCCTTTTTCTTGGTATAGAAATGCGATTCATTATCTGTTTTTATATTTAAAATTTAACAGATAACCGAATATCCAAATTTTTTATAATAAATTTGTTATAAAATTAAGGGTATGGGCTTAAATTAAAAATAATTATATATAAAGACCTAATTTTTAAAAATATTACAATAACCAGCACTTTATTTATCTTTAAATCTAATAATCGATATATAGATAACTCTAAATACCTAGAATTAAACAATTGATAATCCTATAATCACATTTTGCTATTGTTTATAATTCAAATGATCATAGTCTGTGTGGCGCAGTAATCTTGCAATTATATTTTTTTAAGCCATCAAAGATTTGGGCTTTATATGTAATATTTTTTAAAAATTAGGCCCTTATATGTAATTATTTTTAATTTGAGCCTGTATTTGTAATTATTTTCACTTTTCGGGCCCTTATTTATAAATTTTCCTAAAATTAATCTAATAGATATCTGGATCACATTTCTAAGTATAATAATTTATCTCAATTATATTATACCACCTTAAAAATTGTAACAATTTACCTATAAAAAATCCTACTACTATTTTTTTATTTACCTCATTTTACTCTCCACATTTTTCTGAAAAACCTATTTTTTACATACTACCTTCTAAAAATTTCTTTTAAAATTTACCTCATTTTATATATACCAGATCAAATATAATTATTCGAGGTTCTGATTATGTGCCTCAGAAGTGGCAACCTGGACAAACAATGCTTCGAGACCAACTGTGTGAATTTTCAACTTCTTTATAATGCCCAAAACACGCTTTTGTTTATGCTTCTATAGGAGTTTAAACAAAAGAAGCTGGAGAGCTTATAGTGCTAGAGTATGGTACTAATGTCAAAGAGCTTTTTTTTTCATTAGGTTTTCGCTTAATTGGTAATTCACCACTCAACCAGAGAGTGCTTATAGTATAATGTGACACAGTTTACATATAGAAATTAGGGTTTTCTGAATGTGGTATACTTACATCTAAAACTTTTTTTTGTACTAAGTTAATTACCTTTGGGCCTCTAATTGAAGTTGTAGAGCTCATTGAGACAAATTTAATGGTAGTTGAATCGTCAAAATCAGCTTAGTGGATCATGAGTAGTGATTGACGCGTCTAAAAAATCTTTATCCGGATCACCCGACGGGTGGACAATCTGTCACCCGGGTGAAATTCAGGTCAGCTTCAAAACATCACCTAACGGGTCACCCGTTGGGTCACCCGACAGGTCACCTGTCAGGTTACCCGTCGGATTACCTGACGGGTTAATATTAGTTTAAAAAACTACCGTGTTCAGAATTACGATCTGGTCATTACAAAGTTATGCTTGCTGTAAATCTCAAATGAATTATGCAGGCTCATAAATTAGGATTAGGGATTGGGACCACGAAAAATTATGCAGGCAATTAATCGCGCCACTCAACTATAAGTCACATGGTTTCGAAACATCTGGCAATATAATATTAAAAAATAAAATACTTTTAAAAAAATTTTTTTAAAGCTTATTAGTTCGAAAATTGTCAAAAATTAGACATCAGTTCTAAAATTGCATATCTTCTATACGCAAGTACACATTCAAAAATATATGGATATTTAAATTTAAAGCCAAATGATATATGCGGTGTGTGCATTTGGTGATTTTTTATTCTGTTGGTCAACCTTAGGTCAACCAACGGGTCAACTGGCGGATCAACCAACAGGTCACTCACGGGTTGACCCACCCGGGTTGTAATGATTCAACCCGGGTGACCCACCCACCCGCGGGTGACCCAGGTAATACCCGCCCGGGTCAAAACACTAATTATGAGATATCTTCGAAAAACGTTTTGTTGACTATGTAAATTCTTTCTTTCAACAATAGTAACACTAAGAGAATTTTACATAGTCGGTGAAACGTTTTACAAAGATATCTCGTGATCCATCAAGCCGATTTTGACAATTCAACTACCATTAGATTCGTCTCAACGAGCTCTACAACTTCAATTAGAGGCCCAAAGGTGATTAATTTAGTACAAAAAAAGTTTTAGATGTAAGTACACCACATTCAAAAAACCCTAATTTCTATATGTAAACCGCATCACATTACGCTATGAGCACTCTCTAGTTAAGTGACGAATTACCAATTAAATATACTAATTAGTTAAATTAGAGTAGAGACTAGTTTAGATAGTAGTATGTAATTTTTATAAAGCCCAACACAGGCTTATAATTGTGATCGTCCGTTGTGAATATATTCCATATTTTTTTTTTTTTGTTTTTTCCTTTACCCCTTTATTTTCTTGTTTGTATCTATCATATTCCCTTATACCTCTGTGTTTTTTTTTTATAAAATATTTTTTTTTTCTTTCACTTCTCTACAAGAAGATGTCATCAGATTGGCGATATTTTATTATAAGGTAGTGGTCAGACAAGCCCTCTGTCTAGGGTATTATCTTAATTGATCGTACCTTTGCGATGTGGCAAGGCATCTGTAAGTATATGTAGGTAATCAGTTAGGTTATACGAGGTAATCGCAGGATGTCAGAATCATAGTTTTATTGTTAACAGCTTTCACAAGAGAGGCTTGAATAAACAGGAATCACTGTTGTGACCTTATCTAAGTAGAAAATAAATAAATAAATAAATAAATAATTTTATAATAATTTTATAATATCAAATTTATTCTTAATCTCAGTTTTGATTGCTTCTAACTATTATCAAATTGATTAAATTTACACATAATATATAATCGAATATAATAAATACATAATACTACTTAAAGTAAAGGATAAGTAATTAGACATTATTACTTACAAAATTACTTTGCCCATCCATAATATCTGGGTTAGAGAGTAGAATTGGTGAATAATTATTTGAATATTGATTGAAAATTTTAAATATCGAAATAAACTTTATTTATTGAGTTTTAAACTTAAATCATCATTTAAATTAAAATTTAACTATATGGTTTTTGATAGTAACTAAAATAAAGTTGAAAAAACTTTATATACTATATATACAGAAGTTAATAAGCAAAATTATCTAAACAAGTTACTTCAATAATATCTAAACTTACTATAAAGGGTTTATTGAATCTGTTTTTTTATCAAGCTCACAAAACCAAGATAATAATGAAGTTACAAATTATCTTGCTTTTCTTGAGCTTGGTTTTGAAAAAGATCTCATAGTGTAGTAGTTTTTACAAAATGGCAATTTTCGATTTTAAGTAAAATGACCTGAAGATTTCTTGTAATTCCTGCAATACACCAAGTAAGCATTTGTTTTCAAATGCAAGAAATGTTATGTGTAAAAAGAATGTTATTAAAGTCAAAGTTATTTGGAAAATAGTATTTCTAAAGCATAATATGAAAACAAATAATTTTACTATTTCTGATGTCTAGAATATATTAAATAATATACATACCATATACTGGCGAAATAACGCACCCCTGCACGTTAATTTATTCATCTGCACATTATTTTAGGACGCCCATGTGCGATATTTCGAAATAGAATGTTGATTTTTCGAAATAGGCAGTTTCAAAATAACGCACATGGTTAATTAAAATCAAAATTATATTAACAGTAAATAGGCTTCAAAATAAACAAGATTTATGCAAGAAGTTATTGTGCAATTGTTAACCGGATTAGATATATCTGCATAAAATAAGTAGAAGGGCGTTAACTTATTGCTATCGTTGTTATTAATAGCGATATAGTAAGGTATTTTGCAGATCAGTATAGTACAGGCCGAATTTTACGAATTTTAGAATCCGTACTATACTGATCTGATGTTATATATATATTAGCGTTAGAGTATGAATTATAGCTGATCAGTATGGTATTGTTCTTAATTTGGCCTGTACCATACTGATCTGCTATAATTCATACTCTAACGCTAACATATATATAACACCAGATCAGTATGGTACGGATTCTAAAATTCGTAAAATTCGGTCTGTACCATACTGATTTGCGAAATACCTATTAATTACGACATTCTGTAGAGTTAGCGATAATGAC
>CAJVPZ010002073.1:0-13087 GCA_910592135.1 Racocetra fulgida | reverse complement strand
TAAGTATAATTGAAAATAAATCTTGTATGTATTTCATATATAATAAGTATAATTGAAAATAAGTCTTGTATAAATTCCGTATATAATAAATATAGCCCTATAAGAAAAGTGGTCCGTATAAGCACGGGAAATAGTGCAAAGACACAGGTTTGAGTAACACGGGGCAAGGTCCGTATATGCACCCGTATGGTCTGAACTGGCACGGAATCGATGGACCGTATTTAGTCCGTGTATCCGTGTCAAGGCACACGTATAATTTCGTAGATCGACGTATTTTTTGCAACACTTTACTAAGCCAATTGGCACGGGATATAGCACGGTATGGAACGAGTAATTAAACGTAACTTCACGATCCTTCTTCCATGGCTAAGATTTGGGTTTGCACGTTTGTGGTCCGGTCTGACACGGTTTTATTGGTCTGTTTTGGGCTGTATTTAGAATCAGAATTTGGCAGCCAAAAATTCACATATTTTCGCATGTTGAGCATATATTCGAAAATTTATTTATACATATATTTATGAACATTTTTAATAATTAAATAAATATATCAATTTATTATTTAGCAGCAATTGTTACATTAAAACTTTATTTAAAATACTGTATACTCAATACATATATTTAAATAAAAATATATCTAAAATTTTTTGGCTTTTCCTAACCTAGCCTTATTGCTAATTTTTGCATTTTGTATTTCTTGTAATCTATTGTTACTAGTTGATTGTAATGGTAATTGAGTATCTTCTTTTCGGATCCGTTTGGGTAAGGGGCTCTCTAGACTTTGATTATGTTTCTTGGAATTTGTATCAGCTTTTTGTCGTGTTCGACTACTAATTCTATCGATAATTTGTTTAATAGACATGCTTGGCTTTAAAATATCTAAACATACAGTAATTAATAAAAATTAATTATTAAATTAAAAAATAACATTATCAATTTTAAACAGTGTGTGTTAAACGCTCTGTTCATTGGTAATTATCTTATTCTTTTATTATATTATTTATTACATGATGTGATAAATAATATAATAAAAGGATATGACAATTACTAATGAACTGGACGTTTAACAACATTATTCTAAATATTATTTCATTGGTAATACTTTTAGAGGTTTGGGTCATGTAATCTTCATCTGCTTCTTCACAGTCGCTATTGAGAGTGGAAGTAATATGACCACTAGGGGTAGGATCGATATATTCATTGGAATCTAAAGTTACATAGTTGTTAAGAGTAGGAGTAGTATAAGTGCTAAAAGAAGAACTACTGCAATCTTCATCTTCTAAATTATCACCATCGTCTAATTAAAAGAATTGAATTATTAATATTATTATTAAATAAAAATACTAATCAACATAAAACATACTTTCACAAAATTCCTTCTCAAAATCAATACTCATATTTTCTTTATTAGCGTTAGTAATTTTTTTAATATTTTGTTGTATTGATAATTCTAATTCATCATTATTCAAATTTTGCGTAATTCTTGGTTTTGTTTTATTACTTTTTTTTCTAAAATTATCAGCTAATATAATAATTTAGTATTTTATAACTATAATAAATAAATTCAATAAATTATATTATATGAATATTAAAATTTACCTCTATCGGTTAATTTTGTTTCAAGCACTCTTGAACAATCCATTTATTAGAACCAATTTGAGATCTATGCTTATTATATACCTATAATAATTATAAATTGTTAATCAAATAAGTAGTTTTCTATCAAAATTCTCAAATATTAATCGATAATTAGTACTGTAATTATTAAAAAAATTTTACATCTTCGATCCAGCTTTCTCTAACTGTATATCCTAATTGTGACCATGTTACTGATACTTTAATTTTGTTTTCTTCAAGATGTGGTGTAAAATCAGCTTTAATTTTAGCAAAATAATCTTTTGGTAATCAAGAACATAATGCTGATAATTTTAGCTTTGATGACTGAGTTTTATTTCTTTTAGGTAGTTGTATAATCGGTATTTCAATATCAGCATTTTCTAATTTTTTTTCTTCAAGCAGTTGATTAAGTAATTTTTTTTGTCCGTTATAGCATAGTTTTAAAATTTCTATTTGTTGTCCTGTTGACAATATATTTAAAGTTTCTGAACTTGGAAGTTCACAGTCTATAATCTTTTGAGATAAGTTTACGTAAGAGATAGAAGAAACCATTGTGATAAAAAATCAAAACAAATGTAACAGGTAAACAAAAATGTAAAAAAGTTATATTTATAGATCTAAAAAAAATTTGTTTTAATAGCTTTTAATTGGTTCATTTTTTTACTAGATTAGAAATTTTAACGCGCATTAAATAATATGAATTTTATAAAATTGTTATCGTTATACATATATATAATACTGTAAAATCTAAATATATACAGTATTAAAAATTTAGCAAGATAAAAACCTGTAAATCTAAATATTATAAATTTACAAGTTTTTTCTTGATACATATTAGAGCTTAAATAATTATTTATGCTAGTATTAAGTATATAATATATTAATATTAAAATTTATTTATTTAATATTAGCATTAGTACACAATAACAATATGTAAATAGTTAGTATGTATATTCTTATTAGTATGTACGTATATATATATACGCGTTCTCTAATTGTACTTTGTGTAATAAACAATTTATACTGTACATAGATATATAAATAAAATTATATATATAAACTTTAAAATTTTAAAATCACGTATTCCAATACGATTAAGTATTTAGCTATTCGCTATTAACTATATACGAACAATGATTAGCCAAAAAGAAATTTGTAAATGCAAGAACTGTTTAATGATTAATATACAAGGTCAGAAACTTAGTAAACGAATTGTGAATCAGCATAAAAAAGCCGAAAAATACTTATATGATAAAACTGGTGTTATTATCGGAAAGTCATATTTTAAAATAAAAAGAACTTATAAACCAAAAAAAGCTCAATATAGAGGATTAAACCAAAGTTATAAAAAACTAAATGAAGATAAAGACTTAGATGAGTATGAAACATTAGATATATGCGAAGAAGTAAATAAATATAACGAATTAAATATATGTGAAGAATTAAATGAATATAATGAGGAATTGGATTATGAAGCATTAGATGAATTGAAAAAGATAGAATTAGAGCAAAAACAAATAGTTAGTATAGATGAATTAGTTCGAAATATCGATGGTAAGTAAATGAATTTATATAATTTAATATTTATATATTTAATATTTAATTTAAGTTATTAATAAATTAGATTTTTCTGATATATTTAAAGCATTGCGACTCTTATATTTAAAGGCAAAGAATCCTCATATATCGAATAATAACTTTAAAGAAATATTACAAATTTTTAATTGTGATAGTTCAACGTTATATTTAACAAAAAAGTTTCTTCAAAGCTTAGTTAACATTGATATGTTATTTGTAGATATGTGTATCAATTCTTGTATAGCATTTACTGGTGAATATAGTGAAGCAACACAATGTTCTCTATGTTTATCAGAACGATTTCAAAAAACAAATGTAGTATATAAAGTTGCTGCTTATTATCCATTAACTTCTCGATTTAAATTTCAATATGCCAATCCTGAACAATCAAAAATTTTTAGATATCGTTCAAATTATAAGTTTAGTTCTAACAACATTAGTGATATTTTTGATGGACAATTATATAAAAGTTTATTAAATAATGAAGTGATAAAAGATGAACGAGATATAATTTTAACTGGAAGTTTAGATGGGTATCAAATTTTTCGCCAACAACGAGATGATAATTGGGTGGTTATGTTTATTAATAATAATATACCACCAGAAGATCAAGTTAAACAAGAAAATCTATTAATTTTAGCAATCATTCCTGGGCCGAAAAGCCCTAAAGATTTTAATAGTTTTATGTTTCCTATTATAAGTGAATTAAAAATACTCGAAGGTATTTTTATATTATATTAAATTATTTAATTTATATTAATTTATAAAACTACTATTAATTTTAATTTTTAGAAGGTGTATTATGCTGGGATGGTTGGAAGCAAGAAAATTTTATTCTACGTGTTTTTGCTCCAATATGGTGTGGAGATATACCTGCGATTAGCAAGTTAATAAACGTAACTGGACATAATGAATATATGGGATGTAGATTTTGCGATATTAAAGAAGTTTCAGATTCAGATTCAGGAATTAATCATGTATACTATCCATTAAAACATCCTACAAAAAAAAGTGAAAAATCATATAATATGAAAAATCTTCCTTTACGTAATCATGAATCATACTTAGAAAAGGTTTTAATTTGGAAAGCAGCTTCTAATAAAAAAAAAGCTCAACAAGAAACTGGTATAAATAATTTAGTAATTTTAGTAATTAAATTTATTTAATAAAATATTAATATATTTATTTATTTATAGGTATTACTGGTGAAAGTATTCTTTTTAAATTAAAAGCTGTACAGTTTCCTATTTCTTTCCCATTAGATATAATGCATTTAGTATTTGAGGGCGTTGCAATGCATATGTATAAGCATTGGTCAGGAACATTTTATTCGAATAAGTCATTAAATAATTCAGAAATTAACCCGCAAACTTTATCAAAAGCTGTATAGAGAAATATTGGTAATATAATGGAAGAAAACAAAAAAGCTATGCCATCAGAATTTGGACGACCTCCATTAGATATTGCCAAATATTCAAATGCATATAAGGCAGAGGATTGGATAAACTGGACTTGTTTATATTCAATTCCATTATTACAACCTTACCATGATAAAAGGTATTTTTTAATTTTAATTATTAATTAATAAATATAAATTAACAAATATATATTATTTTACTAGCAATTATTTAATAAATACCTTAGTTCACAAACAATTAATTTACCAATATCTAATAATAATAATGTCTGTAAATAAGCTATCTATGAAACAAGTTGTCTACAAATAAGCTTGTAATATAAGCTTATTAGTAAATTAATTATTTGTAAACTAAGATATTTGTAAATTATCTGTAAAATAAGTATTACCGAAATTAATATTTTACTATAATAGCTTTGTAGATCACTGGAATTTGTTCGTAGAAGCAGCTAAAATTACTATTAAAAAATCAATTACTTATGAACAATTAAATTATTTGAGTGAAAACTTTCGATTATTTTATAGACTATATGCTAGGTATTGTAATTTATAATATTTACTTTATTTAGTTTTACTAAACTCACTTTATTTAATATTCAATAATATCTATTTAGATTATATGTTGATGATGATATAAAACGCTTACCAGCTTTTCGAATTACTTTTCATTATTTACTTCATATACAAGCTTGCATTGAAAATTGTGGACCATGTTGGGTTTATTGGCAATTCCCAATTGAGCGGCTATGTGGGATGCTACAGCCTATGGTCCAGTCTAATCAACATCCATATAAGAATCTGATGAATAATATTTTATTACTTGATTATTTCAATTATCTTCGTTTTGTACCAACTATATATAGAAATATTTTTCCATTAGAACAACAAAAACAGTATCAAATGCAACAAGTTGTTTGGATAGAAGATGGTGGAGAAGAGCTTTGGGCACCTAGTCTAGATTATACTTTAAATAATAAAGAATTTATAGCATTAACAAAATTTTATCAAGCAAATTTAAATCAACCTATTGTCGAAGTAAGTTCTTATTTTATATAAAATTTACTGATAAAATATTAATATTTATTTTATAAGCTATGCGATTGGGGAATAAAATATGCAAAACTACGTACAAGAGATGGCTATATGCTTAATTCTTTAATGTCAACAACTAGAGCAAATGCACGAGAAAATTCATGCGTACTAGTAAGTTTTTTTTAATTAATATTTGTTAGAATTAAATACTATATCAAAAAATGATTAATTAGTTTAAAACAATAACTTTTTTTTAATTTTATAATTTAAAATTTTATTTTTTAAGTATGAGCTTGAAGTTAACATTTCTAAATCAAAAGTTCTAGAAAAGTATGAACTACGACAATTTTTTGGTCAAATTCAATTTTATCTTTATTATGTTTTTGATAAAAAATATCAATTGTTTGCGTATATTCAAAATGTAAAAAATGCGCAAAAGGGGTTATATGGCTTATATAATTTTGAAGAATTTGGTGATTACGAATTTGTAGATGTATCAATGATTCGAAGATGTGTAGATTTTTTTAAATTAGAAAAGCATTTATATATTATTGATAAAACAAATTAAATATTAATTTTATTTGTAAAATAAAATTAATCAAATTTGAAAGAATAATAACATACTTTAGATCGCTTAAGTATTTTAGATTAATGTAAGGTAGCAGTTTATTACTATTTTCTTTATAATTCGCAATTTATTACTCTATACAAAATTTTTTAAAATTATTATATAAGTTTCTATCGCTTGTATATTGAAGAACTAATCATTACTAAGATCTAAAGCTGCTAATAAAAGACAAGAAAAGGTAGTGAAAAAAATTAGATATTAGTCATGGTTATCATATTGCCAATATGAATACTTTAATAGTACCAACAACTTTAATATATCTACCAATATGTGTTATTCACTATGAAATTTCTGAATAAACCTAAAATTAATAATTTTTAATAATTTATTATTTCACAATATTATCTCAATAATATATTAATGTATAATTCATATTTATAGCAAATAAAAAAACTATTAACCGTTACTAAAATAATTAAAGCCTAAATCTAGAATATATAATATCATATTATTGTACTGTACGTAGCTCTAGTAGATAGGATTTTAAAAGGATAATTAGATTCATATGCTTGAACTATAAAAGCTTAGGCATTCTACTCTTATTACTATAATATGTGAGACGTGCCATCTCGTATAACCTGCATATGCGTGTCACATGTACGTGCCATTCTGTGTGACATCATACCTGTTTTATTCAATGTGCATTTACGTGTCATTTTTAACCGTACCATACCGTAAAACGAATCTTTGCGTACCATATAATTCGTGCCATTTCGAACCTTTCCAACGACAACCCGTGCCATAACCCGAACCACTTTTTTCACAGGGTAGCTGAAGATAAATCTTGTATAAATTTCATATATAATAAATATAGCTGAAGATAAATCTTGTATAAATTCTGTATATAATAAATATAGCTAAAGATAAATCTTGTATGAATTCTATATCTTTATATATATAAAGTGCTAATTCTGTCACATAGTATGCATTCCGGATGCACAAGTGTAACCGATCTGCATAAATTGTTTACAGTACAATTTATATTAGATCTGCAGATCGTGTAACTTAATTTATGCATTCCAGATGCACAAGCTATTAAATAAGGTATGTAAACAAATGCGTCCCCCTCTTTTTTTTGTATTATTTTTTTTCCCGCACTCATTTTATTCTTTCTATAACGTCTTATCTAAAAAAAAACATTGCAAGAAACTCAAATTGACGCCCAAACAAATTCTGCACCAGGTAATATTGACTATTATCATGCAGTCAAATAGAAGATTCAATAGTAAAATCGCTCAAGAAAAACTTTTTGTTAGAGCACTAAAATTGATTTTTTATGCCAATTTTGAGAAATAAGTGATTTTTGACAACACGAACGTTTGTTTAGAAATTTCTGATTTGCACTTTATGGATTTGTGCCACTATTAATTTAAAGATTTGCTTCAGAGCTTTGAAATACATTAGATGAATACTGCACAGAAAACCTTTAGGTAAAATTTTATTCGTAAATTACATTGCCGCTCTTGATTACTGATGTATGATTACAATTTTTTAGTGATTAAAAACAGCATAGTGATTAACAAATAAAATTTTATTTACAGTTTTTTCTGTGCAGCACTAAAATATGGATGAAAAGATGATAAGTTAATAGATTTTTTTAAATTTAATATTGATTCAAAAATTATTGAATTACTTACCGCATTAATATAAATTTACAGATCCTATAATGATCATAACTTTAAAGATTATTAAATATAATAGAGAGATAGTAAGTTAATGGCTACTTTTAAATTCAGATTTAATTTAAAAATTATTAAACTATTTACCTGTATACTAATAAATTTTAGATACCACATAAAACGGTTTTGTTGTCTTTGCGTTTTAATGATGAATTCTTTACCATTAGATTGGTTTACAACTTGAGGAGTGGATGTGTAATTCCTGGGACACCTTTAAAAAATTAGCCGAATGATTTTTGACCGACCCAGATAATTTATTATTTCAGAATAATAAATTCAATAAAAATTGGTACGTGCGTACGTACATACGTACCAATTTTTATTGAATCTATTATTCTGAAATAATAAATTATCCGGGTCGGTCAAAAATCATTCGGCTAATTTTTTAAAGGTGTCCCAGGAATAAATGATTTTAGCGTCGATTTATAACTTTGTTGCTTCGATAGTAAGTTCCTATTTAATAGTAGTAGTTCATGATTTTGGTAACAGCGATTTCGTGATTTATTGCTACATATTTATATAACCTTGATCAAATTTGTAGATCTGATTGTTCGGTTTTTGCTGGTAAGTTCTTTAAATGAAAATACATTGCTTTATTTGGAATTATTCATTACATCTATATCAGATCAACTGTTCTAGCGAAAAAAATTTTTCTAAGATAATTTTTGTTGTTAATTTAGGTTAGTAAGATCTTTTTAATACCGACAATTTCACGAAGAAACCTTTTGTTAATGTGTGGAAGGTGGTTTCATAGGTAAAATGTTGAGTTATGACCGATTTTTTGGTTTAATTCTTTTGCGTTTCTTCTGCATAGCACTTATCTGAATCTGTTTGCTTAACGAAATTTTTTTAGCTTGGTTTATCGAATCTATTGGTTAAATCCATATTTAATGATTTAACAATCTAGACTTAATGATTACAGATGTTTTCATAAATTCTGAGGCAATTGAAAAATTTCTGATAATCAAATTCGATAAGTTACTAATTCAGAATCACTAGGTAACTGTAGCTTCGGTTAAACTCAGAAACTTATTAGCAATCAGAAATTTTTCAGTTGTCTCAGAACAGCTATAAATCTGGTTATAAGTGATTATTTCTGGATTAAAATATTTCCCTTAACTGGAAAGATTTTGTACCTATTACTATCGCTATTGATATATAACAACTGTTATAGTGTTACTAACCTAAAAACTTTTGCTGAATAATTTCACTTCTAGATTATGGTTACGCTTTGCTATAATTTTAGGTTACAATGAGCTGTTTAATACCAAAATTTTGCAAGAAAACTTTTTGTTAATGTATATAGGATGGTTTCAAAGGTAAAATGTTAAGTTATGAATATTTTTTTTTGTGTGATTTGTTGTTTTTCTTCTGCGCAGCACCTGATCTGATCAGCTAATGAAATTTTTTAGGTTAGTAATGGTACTGATGATCTTCGCAAAGTTTTTATAGCTGTTGTTATAATTCTGAAACAACAATCCCGAAGAGGTAATATTCCAAAACAAATCTTGAATAAAAAGAATTCTAAAATTCATAATTATTAATTTTTGAAAAATTTTTTTTCAAGATTTAGTTTTAAAGGTTTAGTACATTGGAGTTTTGATGTTTGCAATATTGACCCAAAATCTCTGATAAGTTATTGATATCAGCATAATCAGTATAATGCTTATTATTTATGGCGATAGTCTAAAGCCAAATATGTACATACCCTTATTTATATTAGTAATTTTTTTAACACCAATTCTATTCTAACATCCTACGTTAAAAATTCTATCAGCAGCGGATTTTTGATAAAACATGAATATTCACGCACTTATCCAACGTAATATAACATCTGGTAAGTTTTTTTTCGATATGTTAGTTTGTGTTAACCTTATCGTAGCATAATAATTTACTACTGTTTTTTATAATTCATGGAACTCATAATAAAAAATTAGCCGAATGAATTTTTTCGAACGATTCATTTAAGTTTGTGATTTCGATATAATCAGTACATAGAAATAAGTTTTGTATCACATATAATACTTATTCTACATGTCAACATACTCAATAAAATTACAACTATTCTCATAAATTCTGGGCAGAATGACCGATGATAATTCAGCTGAATTCGATAAGTTTTTGAATTCCTTATTATCAACATTGGATTTTTGGTGTTACAATAATTCTGATAATACAAAATTCAAAGACTTATTGAATTCGGCTGAATTATTATCGGTCATTTTGCCCAAAATTTATAAGAACAGCTGTTAATTATATATCAATTTGAATTAATCATACGAATTCACAAACTTAATCAAATCGGCCAAAAATTATTCAGCTAATTTTTATCAAGTGTTTCCGGAATTATCAAAAAAATTAATTATATTTGTAGATAGAATTGGAAGAATTTGGTGTATCTGCTATTGTATTTATTGTGGTATCGTCATTTACTCTAAACAATTTAATTACAATACTTACAGACTGAATCAGGAAGAATTTGCAGCTGCAGATATGTAATTTAGATTAATATGTTAGTTTTGCATTAAATTTTATCGTCATTAATTATAAAATATTTTTTTTTTACTATACCACAAACAGAACAGAAAAGATTTGTTGCCATTGGTAAGCGAATTACAGCTATTCTTAAATTCTGAGACAACTAAAAAAATATTTTGGTCAAATTCCATAAGTTTTGAATTCGGCATTATCAAGCATTGGATTTTAGAATTACATTACAGCCATTTTCATAATTCCTGGGATATCTGTAAAAAATTAGCCAAATGATTTTTTACCGATCCGAGTAAGTTATTAAAAATTGATACGTATATAATTTATTATGCTGAAATAATAACTTAATCGGATCAGCTGGAAATTCATTCGGCTGCGTCATTGGAATTAGAAAAACAGCTGTAATTTTCGAATTCGGATGAATGCTTATCGATCAATTTTTATCGTTGTTTCAGAATTTTGCTAACAGCTGTAATAATATGTTTTTATTATATTTGCAGCCTCTATAATTCCAAAAAATTAAAAATACTATATAAGCGCATAATAACGCCCACCTACATGTTAATTAATTGACTTGCACGTTATTTCGAGTACTCCTATGTGCGTTATTTTGAAGTAAGAGCTGATTTTTAGAACTAAATATTAATAAATATCACTGCTGCACTGCAAATAAAGGTCGTTCAAAGCCTGACTTTAAATTATCTTCATAAATAACAACTATTGCACTGATAATATTGAAATCAATAGCTTATCGAATCATTAAATAATCATTCGTTCAGTTTTTTTATCAGATGTTCCAAAATAATAAAAGCATCTGTAATCAATTACAAGCTATATCGGATGCATGTTAATTCTGGATACCTATGAATGCTAATTTGAACACTATTTACTATTTTAGGAGAGTTCAGATTTCGAAATAACACTCACGCGTTTATACAGTAGGAAAAAAAATTAAATTAAAAAAAAATAATAAATAAAAAAAGGTGAATAAAAAAAAAAAGTAAAAAAAAATAAAAAAAAAAATAAAATAAAAATAAAAAAAATTGAAATTGAAAACAATAAATTGTAAATAAATAAAATAAATTAATTAATATAGAAATAATATCATTTTAATATTATTGCAAAATAATAATTTTAAACTTAGATTAATTTAATTTAGGGCTTTGTAATTTATTACTATAGCAATGTACGCTACCTAAATCTAAGTCAAATTAATATTCTGAAAATCAAAATTTCAAAACTTAAAATCTTGAAACTTAATTGTTTCATCATGTAATATTGGTGTTTCAATATTCAAACCCTGATTATGATTAGTAATCTATAGGTAATTTATATTACTAATTATAACTAGAGTTTGAACATTAAAACCCTGACACTACATGATGCAATAACTAAATATCAGGGTAGTGATACATTACTATGGTGATAAAAAATAAAATTTAAAATTTAAATACAAATAAATTTAGAAAAATTATAGGCATTTTTCGCAGTAAATATTTTCAAAAATTCTTTAAAGTCTATTTATATTAGAATAGCATTAGATTAAGGTTAGAGGTAAGTAGAGCATGTAGTGAATTTGTTTAAGAAAAACTTTTTATTAGAGCACAAAAGAAGGCTTCTTATACATTTTTTTGAAAAATAAACAATTTTTTCTTTGAATATTTGTTTTGAATTTTCTTAATCATGTTATGTTACATTAAATTGTAGTATGCTATTGGCAGAAGATATATATCTTTCTATAGAGATATACATCTCTTGTGAAAGATGTCTTAAAAGCAACCATAAATTTAATTTATATACAAATAAATATTCTTCATATTATCTATTAAAAAATTATTATTTCAAAACTATTAAGTTCAGAGCTAAATTAATTTTATAATTTTAATTACTATATCAAGATTACAAAAGAATTAATTAATAATTATATAAATAAATAAAATTTTATTTATGTTATTTTTTAATAAATTAGGATATTATTATATATTAAGAAAATACCGTTGCAAAGCAACGGGTTTAGACCTAGTATAATAAATATAGCTGAAGATAAATCTTGTATAAATTCCGTATATAATAAGTATAATTAAAAATAAGTCTTGTATAAATTCTATATATAATAAATATAATTAAATAAAAATTCTATATATAACAATGATTATTACTTTATATATTTTATATAGTATCAGAATTTATTATATAAATATTTATAATATACATATAATTATATATTATTTAATATATATTTTTTATTAGCAAATTATTATCATATACAAATAAATACTAGCATACACATATTATGCTACATATTATGATTTTATAATTAAATCTTAATTTTATTTTCAAGATCGTTTACCTTTTTGAGATTGTTTTTTTTGTATATTTTGAGTTTGTCGAAGATGAGTTTGTTGAAGATGGGTTTGTTGAAGCCGAGTAGTTCTTTGAGTTTGTTAAGAATATCGTGTTTTAATTTTAAAGTTATGATTATCTTTCTTAGTAGTAACTAAAAAATATACATTAAATAAAAAATATTAATAGGCCGATCACATAACTCTTCCTGATGATCACTTGTACCAAATTTCTCTACAAACAATCTGCTTTTTTGCAAAATTTTATTAAGTAAACAACAGTTGGCTGTCTAAGTAAACTTGTTCT